>JACCIY010001186.1:0-24166 GCA_025506505.1 Flaveria sonorensis | reverse complement strand
AAACATATAAATTTCTTTTAGAAGGCCAATGAGACGTATCTAATCTAATCATGCTCAAAACATAAGGAAAAATGTCGTGATTTTGTTGTCTACTTCAGAAAACATTTTTAAAATCTTTTTTGTATATATTTTATTTTCTAGCTTTTTATTTAGTCTTTCAACTTTTTTTTCTAATAAGTTTCTTTAGTTCTTAAATTAACTTTTAAAATATATTGCGAACTTAAATCAAAAGTTTAAATACATTTGACCGTTGGGAAACCTTATCTGTAATCCTATTATTATCTAACAAGGATTATCTTACAATTTTATAATTTATTTCATGATTCCTTTAACGACAAATCTATCATGTTCTTATTTTAAATACTCAAAGTTACATAATGCGTGAGGTTGAACTTAATTAAGACCTCTTTCTAAAAGACAAAACCTCTACCTAGTATGCTAGCTCTACATTTGCATATCGTGATTTTGTTGTAATGACTTTGTGAAACAAGATAAATTACGTACCTTACACCCTTTCAAAGTTGTTTTTGTTCGCTATCTATCAACATTAGACAACCAGCTTTGTAGGCTGAAAATGTGATCGGAATAAAGATGCCGGATACCATGTCAAGTAAATCCACCTTAGCTTCTTCATGTACGTAACAATACGAGGAAGACGTGGATGGCGGACATACGGTAAAGCTAATACTTCATTTTCCTGTGTTAGTTAATCAATAGAGCAAAACTGTGTTGGTATTACAATCGTATATGTGATTAATAAGATGAACTTATAAAATATGTTTGCACAATGCTACATTTACCATTAATGTTCCAGCCTCCAAAGCACAAAGTCTAGTAAAGCTTCTTTTTTCCAAATTCTGCTTTATTTTTCAGGACAATCAGGTTGTTCACCAAACCAATCATGCGATCCAGCTAGTGCCTCTAGTTGTTTAAGCTCATCAACATCATCAAGAACAACTAAAACACTTCTGTGACATAACCTTCTCTTTATCATGTTCTTTCCTTCCATCTCATTCCGCTCCCTACCTCCACATTTGTATTCAAAACAAGTGACAAGAATTTTTCTTGCAACCTTTTAAACCATGCTTGTTTGACTCGTCACGAATATTTTCAAGAAGAAAGTGAGCTTCAAATTGGTGAGAGATCTCCGTATAAGCAGCACATGCGAGAGTAGTCTTACCGCCACCCCCAATCCCCCATATTCCAATCATGCGCACACCACCGACCCAATTTCCAACTTTGATTTCAGATCTAGCAAGCGAGTCTCTATTCCGATAAGGTCTTTATTGACGCTTGTAATGAGGAAAGACAACTTACCGAAAACTTCACCAACAATGTCTTTGATGCATTTGCTTCATGCCTGCAGATTTGATATGTTACGATAAGTAGAATACACTCTCATTCACACTTGCTTAGTCTAAAAACCCAATTTTTAAGGAAATAAAATTTAGGGGTTAAACTATCAAACTGAAAGTTGGAGGATTAAAGTTATAAACTTGACACTAAGTTAAGTGGGCGTTTAACAAGTATGTTAAATCTTCGTTTAGGTTAAATGACCATTTTACATAATCTTAATTAAACGATTGGCGAGTGAAGAAAAAAAAAATTAAGTTGCCATGTGCTCCAGAGTTCGACACATATTTTAAAGACCTTTAAAAAGGGTGTTACGTTACATATAGCCCTATACGACCCCTATACAACACATAGGTCTATACGACACGTATATCAAAATTCGACACTGAACACGATGGCAATTCTGGGGGCTGCCAGATGTTTATACGCCTCATATAGTGCTATACGACCTCCCTATACAACGCGTATAAGCCCATACGGCCGTATTGAATTTTGAGGTGTTGATTTATAATTGGAGGGTGTCTAGATATTAAATCCCTTAATTAATTGTTCAATGGTTACATTATTTAAACTAAAAGGGTAACTTTGTAAAATAGTAACCAACTTTTAAAAGTATTCTAATTAAGTAACTCAAGTTTAAAAGTATTTTAATTAGGCCACTCAGCTTTTTTTTATTTAAATTATAAATCTTAATATGTTTTTTAGCATGTTTTTTTTTTTGTTTCAATTAGAAAATTTTTTTTTTTCTTCTTTTGATGCTAATGTGGAATGGTGACGAGAAATTTAGATATATATTTTAATTTTTAATATAATTAACATGTTTTTTTTATTTTTTAATATATTTCATATATTAAAAATAGAGTTAATTACATATATAGTCCATGTGGTTTACGGAAAATAATATGTTTAGGTACTAAGGGTTTCAAGCAACAAGTTTGAGTTTTATGCTTTTAATTTTGTAACGAATTTAGGTGTAAGGCTACTACGTCCGTTAGTTTTTTGTTAAATTAAAATGAAATGACTTAATACCCATGAGAGGGACTAATTATGTAATTACATATACCTATGGACTATACACGTAAATTACTCAAACTAAAATTATAACAAAATTCAATGGCATCCCCCTTCTGGTCTTCTTCCAAGTTCCACCAACCGGCAGCTATACCACCAACCACCATCGTTACCCCAACCCCCACTCGTCGGAAACAATGGTGTAATAACACCGCTTGCTGACCAAACCCTCAGATCCATGTCGATCCTTGTGTTGGACTTTCAGCTCTCACATAACGAATGTGATGAAGAAGGTTAGGGTTTCATTTGATTTCAATAACGATGAGGAGATGGTGCGGATTAACGCCGATCAAGCTGCCAGAGATGATAACGATCTGTTGTCAATTTGGATTACGGATCCGGTGATTTCGTCGACGGTGACTGCTGACGCGACGACGATTAAGGATTCGGTTGATGCATTCGGATCTCAGACCACAAGTGTTGTTCCATCAACCGATTCTCACGCTTCGAAACAACTTCCGTTTGAAAACCCTAATTTGGTACCTGATAACCCTAGATCTGTGGAGAACCCAAATCAGCCGATTTTCGGGAGCAGAGAGTTGAATTTCTCTGAATTCAGATCGGTGGAGGCTGCAACCGTGGTAGAAATGGTGGTTCGTCGTATAATAAGGCGGAATCCGGTAAGATTTTGAACTTCGGTGAGGGTAAACGGAGTTCTACCACCGCCGGAGCTCAGTTCTCCGGTCAGTCTCACTTCATCGGAACAGTAGCATAACTGGAGCCAAGTGGGTGATTGAGGTTGTCACTGGAAAATGATGGTGAGGGATGTTGACGGCAGCCAGGGTTGGGAGTTGGGATGATGTTGGTGAAGTAAAGAAAGAGACAAAGAGGGATTTGGTGAGAAAGGGGGAAAGGGCGGTGATGATTGCTAGTGATGCTGAAGGCGGTAGACGACGGTGATGTCCTTCGGTGGTGATGGTGAGAGTATTATTTTTTATGATGAATATATATATTATATATATCTATTCTATCTGTGTGTGTGTTTGTGTATGTGTGTTGTATGTGTATATATATATATACATATATATATATATATATATATGTGTGTGTGTGTGTGTGTGTGTGTGTGTGTGTGTAAAGAGAGAGAGTGTGTGTGATGTATAAATATATTATGTTAATTAAATCACACAAGTAGTCCCTCTAATTACATAAATAGTCTTATAATGTGAAAAGACTAAAATATTTTGAATTTAACAGAAAATATAACGTATGTTAGTGTTAATACTCAACTTTGTTACAAAACTAAAAATGAGTACTCAAACCTGTTACTTTTTTTGTTTAGTATCAAGATCTGTTATTTTGTATAAACCACAAGGACTATTAAAATACCGACCCCTACATCTTTTTCTTCATTACTTTTTTGACATAAGAAAATTCGATGATGACTCGATATGATGGTTTAGTAGTCCGATTTAAGAAAAATATGCACGAGTAACCAAATTAGAATACTTTTAAAACTTGGTTACTTTTGTGTGACATTTTCCCTAAAATAAATTGGTTTACGAGTTTGTGTGCATATTCAACTCATTTAACCTATTACAGTTTTAGCTCAGTCTTTTAAATTTGATTTACTCTTAAAAACATAACCTAAACGGACCCAGTTATAGCTAATCCGTCAAAATCGACACTTAGTTACGATTATAATCGAGTTATAAAATACAAATATCTTACGCATATATAAAAATGTTTAAAGAAAAGGAGAAAAACATTACCCATTTGCGAAATCCTTAGGCACCCATCCAGAAATATTGCTTGCCTTTACCAAAGCTCTTCTCCATGATTCAACTTTGTGCTTATTCTCCCACTCATGTTTCTCAAATGCCTTTACCAAAGAAAAGGAGAAAAATTACCCATTTGCGAAATCTTTCGAGTGAATTCTAAAAATATTATTCGATTAATTATTATTTTGTCAATCGAATCAAATGAATTGGAATTCGATTTGAATTAGAAATGTTTTTCGAAAACGAATCGAATTCAAATCCTGTTTGAAGATTTCAAATTTGATCCGATTCGATTTCGACTTATCTTTTTCGAATTCCAATAGTGATTAAAAATTTCAAAATTCGACTTATTCGTTCGATTGACTCGAATTCAATTTGAGTCAAAGAACACCCCTAAAGAGAGAGGCAAATGGACGTGAAGAAGGACGAGGAGGAGAGAGGTGACCAAAGTCTATACATATGAACGGTCCATGCATAATTGCAAGAGCAATGGTTACAAGAAACAATGGTAATTACGATCAAGGGCAGTTAAAAACGAAGGGTCATACATTTATTTTTGAGGTCACTAAGGTCGAGGGCAATGAAAATCGAATGGAGCATGCAGTGGTTAAGAGAAACAAGGGTCATTCTAATTCTTTACTTTTGTTAACCGTACATAATCTTTTATACAATCCATCTTAATTCTGATGATTCAGTAAATCAAACCGATCATTAGAAGTTAGAACTAAAAATATGCGTATTATCTTAAGAACTTTATTTATTTATATATAATGATAACAATAATAGCTTAGTATTTAATAAAGCTACTCATTTAATGAAAGTATTTTTTTTGAAGTATCAAAAAGTTATATCATATAACACATTGTACGTATACCATACGTTATCCAGAAATATTGCTTGCCTTTACCAAAGCTCTTCTCCATGATTCAACTTTGTGCTTATTCTCCCACTCATGTTTCTCAAATGCTTCTCCATATTTCCCCTTTTGTTTTCTCACATCCATGTCATAAAATATGGGCATGACAATTTGCCCCAATTTGTCCATGTATTCTATAGTTCACACAAGCTCGTCTAAACACCACGATGAATCCGCATAGTTTTTAGAGAATACAACCACTGCAATCCGATTCTTGGATCGATGGACTCACCACGAGCAAGTGTTTGTCGTCCTTGTACGTGTGGATTCCTTGTCGTTCAAGAGCATGCAGAGGTGATCCACAAAGCTCTTGCGAGTGTCTTCTCCTCTAAAACTCAGAATACATCGTAAATCCATGATTGAGAAATAGAGGTGGGAATGAGTGACAAGTGGGCGATGAAGAGGCCACTGACATGTTGGTTGGTGATGGATTTGTTTGAAATGAATTGAAGTGAGCAGTGGAAATCAAATCAGGTCCAAAGGAGAGATGTGGTTTTGAGTAGCTGAGATACATTATGCACGAACCTTCAGAATACTTCCGTAATGCTAATTTTTATAGAATTAAGACAGGTATGAAGATTAAAATACTGCTAATTTTAATTATATTTATTGTTTATCTTGAGAAGTGGCGTCCCCATATCATGTGGTTGGTCAAAAGAAACTGCAAGCTTCACATTGGATTCCTTAATCTCTCTCTTCTTTCTTTCTTATTTCTTGATATATATATATAGAGGGAAAAATTATCTCATAACTAATATTTTTTATTAGGTGGTTGAGTTGATTGCTTAAAATATGGTGGGCTATCTGTTTAGTGTGGTTTTAGATTTGTGACTGATGAAGACAGATTTATTTACAAGCATCTCTTCGAAACGTGCTAACCTAGAGTCTTGAGTTTTCAAACTCGAGTAAATAGAGATAATCAGGTGGGTTAGTGGCCCGTCAGTGATTCAAAAAACTGTTAAAAACTAATTTTGTCTAAAAAGTTTTAAATGTATTTTTTTTTATTGTTTGTTTTAAAATTTATGTTTGTCTGACTAATTTTTAGTTTGTTTCTAATCTGCGTTGACCGACTAGTTTTTTTGTGTCGCCTAATTAATTTTGTACCGACTTTTTAAAATTTGTGTTGCTTGTTTTTTGAAAATTTATGATATCGAAATTACATTTTGAAGTTAGGGGAATGTTATTACTAATAATAAATCCACTATAAGACGAGTCGATTTTGACATTACTTGAATAAGTTACATCAGAAATGATGGTTAGTTTTGTCATGGTACCACAACTTTAACTAAAATATATAATATCCTAGATGCTAGAAAATACTCAATTTTTAATACAACTTCGTTTTCATACGTATTATATAGGGAGCATTAGATACAAACTACATTTTTTATAAAACTATGAGAACCAATATATTGCGCCACATGAAATAGGTGTTGATTAGTCATTAAGTTAATATTGTCATACTATTTTGATCTAAATATAACAATCCCTATGCAAATCAAAATTTCAGATTTATAAACTTTATTTTAGTAAATCAATTTAAATCAATTTGATAATTTAAAACAACATAGTTAAAGAAAACGGCAGTCCTCCACTCTCCTTATTGTTCGGTTTAAGCTCCGTCATAAATATAACTAAGCTAAAAGTCAATGGTTATTTTTTTATATATCAAAAGTCATTGGTTATTTTCATTCAAACATTAATCAACCTTGTCATTTGATGAATTCCAAAAAAATTGTTTTAAGCGGTTAGTATACCCACACCACTCCAATCTAATTCACATCTTATCACATGCAAATAACCATTTAAAATCATACAAAATAGTCGTTAGACCATAAGATGAAACGACCATTCATAGATTATGTCAAATCTAATGGTATCACGAACTTAAATTCCCGTTTCAGTAGTGGTGTACAAATCATTTTTTTTAGAAACCGCTTCGGTTTCTAACCTAAACCGGTTTGGTCAACATTGGTCAAAACCGGTTTGTCCTCAAACCGGTTCGGATTCCAAACCGGTTTTAGGTTTGGAAATCCCGACCCTATACAAATCGATCTGGATCGGTTTGGGAATCGGTTAAGGCCCAAACCGGTTCTGTGACCTCTCGTATTTTTGTTAATGTTTGTTAAACGTCGTTATCTCTTGTAAGGGTGCGTTTTGTTATTAATGCAAATATGAGTACTTATTTGTAATTCCTTGAAATCATTACAATTTGGATGTAATTAAATAATTAATAATTAATGATAATCATAATAAAATAATAAAATAATAACATTAATAATATTAAATAATTATAATAAATGTTAATGAATAAAAACAAAATAAGTTTAATATTTTAAAACTTGTAATTAATAATGTTTGGCATAAAATAATAAAACTTTAAACCACAAGGACTAAACTGTAAGTTGGTGTTAGAATTAAACTTTGGATTAAAATTATAAATCTTGAAACCACAGGGACCAAAGTGTAACTTATTTTTAAACCCAACCCAACCCAACCCCCCGATTTCCCGGCCAAACTCCGGCCACATCGCCGGCCAACTCCGGCAACCCCCTTACACCAGAATAGGTCGAAATTAACAACAATTAATCCATCATTACACTCGTCCGAGAGTTTCAAAGTCGTGAATGCTCTTTAATCGAAATATAATTGAGGCTTTGATAGCCTTACACTTGTAACCGAATGACATCGGAACCACAAAGCCATTCGACGACTAAATCATAATAATAATTCAATTAAACGGTTATAAAGTTAATATTTGTAATTCCTTGAAATCATTACAATTTGGATGTAATTAAATAATTAAATAATTAATGATAATCATAATAAAATGATAAAATAATAACATTAATAATATTAAATAATTATAATAAATGTTAATGAATAAAAACAAAATAAGTTTAATATTTTAAAACTTGTAATTAATAATGTTTGGCATAAAATAACAAAACTTTAAACCACAGGGACTAAACTGTAAGTTGGTGTTAGAATTAAACTTTGGATTAAAATTATAAATCTTGAAACCACAGGGACCAAAGTGTAACTTATTTTTAAACCCAACCCAACCCAACCCCCGATTTCCCGGCCAAACTCCGGCCACATCGCCGGCCAACTCCGGCAACCCCCTTAAACACCAAAATAGGTCGAAATTAACAACATTAATCCATCATTACACTCGTCCGAGAGTTTCAAAGTCGTGAATGCTCTTTAATCGAAATATAATTGAGGCTTTGATAGCCTTACACTTGTAACCGAATGACATCGGAACCACAAAGCCATTCGACGACTAATCATAATAATATTCAATTAAACGGTTATAAACTTTGCTCTAATCATTTCAAAGTTAATAGAGATGTCAATTTCACCTGAAACGACCGAATTACACCCCCAATCAATGATAACGGCCGACATTAATCCTAGTGTCGTTGGGCATTGAATCGATCAAATTGAGACTATAAAGTAGAGGGCAACTGCTCTCGACATCTCTTTTGCACTATATGTAAGCTCAATTTCACCAAAACACTCACACATATCGAATTCCCAAATCCAGGAACCGTCGACTTGTACCTCAGTCTATTCGATCGAATTTCAAACTATATCAGGTAATTACAGTGGGGTTTTTACTCGTTGTTACATGGGAAACAAAATCCCATGGTTAATTTGGGTATTATCATTGAATTGTTAATCAATTGGATCGAATTGATAATTAGGGTTCTTAAGGAATTGAGGCTTTTCTGAAAAAATGGTTTTAAGTTTTGATTTCTGAAAACTTACACAAACCAGGGCTTTAGCCCAGCAGTTTGTGTGCCTGTTGCTGTGGCAAAGGGCCCGGGTTCGAACCCGAGGCCCTGCCTTTATTTTTTTAAAAAGGTTTTTATTAGTTTTTAAATTACAGAAAATATTTAAATATTATTTTTAGTCGTATAAAAATCATTGTTAATCAGGAATTAAATAAAATCATTAAATTAATAAATCTTTATTCTTGATTTAAAAAAAAATATATATATATATATATAAATTGTTATAAAATACAAAATTATTATTAATTTTGAATTGTAATAAATCTCCCTTAATTCCCAAGAATCTAAATTTAATAAATTCGTCATTTTTTCATATATTTATAAATTAATTATATAAAAGAAAAAAATATTTATGTACATATTTAAAATGTGCATCTTTTGGGTTTAAAAGAATTATTTAAATCTACAAATTTACCATTTTAGTAAACAATAATCTTTTGATAAATTTTTATTAATGGTTTAAATCACTAAAATTCTTGTTTAATCAATTAAATATTTAAGCAATTATAAATTGTATCTATCTTATAATCTAAAATCATGGTTTAATGAGTTATAAATAATATCATTACAATTGACATCCAAAGGCCCAAACATAAACCGTGAACCGTTAACATTATAATAATCGTTGTTAACTTATGACGTCGTTCATTTAGGTTGAACCTTATCAAATCGTCGACGTTTAATACAAGACTTCTTATTTGTTCATCCTTATTATTCATGTGAGTATTTCCATACCCTTTTATATATTTTCACACTTTGTGGTGAAACATGTTAACTTTATGATAAATGCACTTGTAAACTCGTTTGAATCTTATAAACACTTATGCAATTCCTCTTATTTGTTGTGGCTAGTTGAACTTTTGTAATTACCATGTGATGACTATAATATGTACAATCATTAACTATTGTAGCCTGGCGACGTCATAGATCTATGGGCCTAACAAGCCTACTTGGTTAATCCAAGTACATTTAGCTAATCATTTAATCTTGTAATCTTGTAAACTGTCAAGGTTTGATTGTTACATTTGTTCATCCATCCCTAGTTACTTTATTTAATAGCCAATGACATGAATTGTCATCTTTTATATATATTTATGTATGAAAACTATGGAAAACTCACCAACATTATGTTGATCTTTTATTTTTAACATGTTTTAGGAAATGATAATGCTTAGCTTGCTATGAAGGCATTGTTATATCTAGGACTGGACCTAGATTAAAATAAAAAGACATTTTGATATCATTTGACATTGAAATTCCTATGTTTTGAAACTTGTTTCTATTTCATAAATGTATGTCATGAATATTGACCTTTAATAATATTGTCATTTTAAATTAGCGTTTTGTGGCAACAATCTTAACCCTCACATCTCGACGTTTCCGCCGTTAAGGTTTGGGTGTGACAGATTGGTATCAGAGCCCATAACTATAGGGATTTAGGTTATTAGAAATGGTGGCCTAGACTATGGTTAAACTAGGAACCCTTTTCATGACAATTGCTATGATCTTATAAGTATGCTTATATGTCAATCTTGATACATGACAAATTCCCATTATGTGCTATTTGCTTACCTTTAGAATTAGTGCCTTAGTATTATGCCTTGCACTTGTAAACCCCAACTTTCTAATCCTCTTCTTATGCCTCTACGTTTTACCGCGCCTAATCCTTTCTAAACCTTATTCTCGACTACATGTGGAAATCTACGCGTCTTATCGAGTGGGAAATTCCTTAGACGATATGACTAAATCTTGAAAATCTCATCGAGGTTTTAATTCTAATATCCTTAGGGGAGTGTGTGACACATAAACACCTGTATTCTGGATCTCCTGGCAAAAGGCCCTTGGGCTAAGGCAAGCAATTCGTATAAATCTCATTGCGAGACCTATTATGCTTAACTGGGGATTTCTGGGATGAGTGCTAAATTATGGTCAACATACACATCTTCCCGAGGAAATTAGGATTAAGTCACCTCGACGTGTCCATGTTCCTATTGGCTATGTGATACCAAATGGAACCATCCTGGCTGTATATAAATTATCTAAAAAATTCCTGTTTACCTTGAACTGGTTTATCTCCGAATACTAATATTTTCTTTATTTCTATCTTATAGAATGTCTCACCATCATGGAAAGCGTGCTACCTTCGACCGCAAACTTGCTGCAATGATCGCCCTGCAAATGGCTGCTGTACTTCCAACGATGGTTGCTGAACTTAGCAGCACCCTAATGGCCAACAACAGCAACAACGCCAATGGAAACAATGGTGGTGGTGACAACAATGGTCAAGGGGAAAATAGCAACAACCAAGGTGGGAATAACCGCACTTGCACGTTCAAGCACTTCAATTCGTGCAAACCCACTAGCTTTAGTGAAAAGGAGGGAGCCACTGGACTTCTCGAGTGGTTCGAAAGTATGAAAAATACGTTTATCGTCAATGAATGCCCCGATGAACTCAAGGTCCGATATGCTGCAAGTGTCCTTCAACAATGGGCACTTACTTGGTGGAATAGTGAGAAAAGGAACTGAGGGACTGAAGTTGCCTTGGCGTTGTCTTGGGAAGAATTTAAGGACATAATGATCCAAAAGTTCTTCCCGAGGAGTGAATTGCAAAAGCTGGAGGAAGAATTTTGGAACCTCAAACAGGATAGCGGGAATCATTTGGCTTATTCCACCCGGCATCATGAGTTGAGCATGCTCCTACCTCACATGGTGGATACCGTGCCCTGTAACATCGAGAAGTTTATTAAGGGGGTACCACCTCAAATTCAAGATGCCGTGGTGGGTAGTAGGCCCACAACTTTGGAGGAGGCGATTAATATCACCGCCCAGCTCACTGAAAACCATATTAGAGCTGGTACTTTAACGGTGAAAGGTGCCAAGACTGCTTTGAAGGTGACTCCCGAGGCTACAAAAGAGGTGAAGGCCGAGTCATCTTTCAAAGGAAAGAAGCGAAAGTTCACACCGGCTCGTAATTATGCGGTGACAGCACCAAATGCCCCTCAAAGGCAAGTTGTCATTGCAAATCAAGCCCCGTGGCGAGGGCTTATACTGGGCCTCACCCGATGTGCAATATTGCAAGTACCATCACGCGAGTAACACTCCTTGTCGAGTTTGCTTGTTGTGCGGGAAGTATGGGCATATGGTGGCTACCTGTCTTCGTGCCCCGAATAATGCTGCGTTGGTTGCCAATCGAGTCTGCTACAACTGTGGCGAACCTGGACATTTCCGTCCATAATGTCCTCGCAATGCGGGAACTGTGCCACCGGCTCGTGGAAAGGCTTTCAACATCAACGCCAACCAAGCTCAAGCCAACAACGACGTGGTGAATGGTACGTCATTAATTTCTTTTAATCGTTCTTTTGTCTTGTAAAATCCCTGCCTGTTGTCCATGTGCCAATAATAGTTATTATTTGAGCAGGTATGTATCTTGTAAATAGTAGATATGCCTCTGTACTTTTTGATTCGGGTGCGGATAGAGTTTCGTGTCTTTAGAATTCGAGCCTATTCTTTCCAAGCCGTGTTCTAATTTAGAGAGATCTTTTACGGTCGAAGTAGCCGATGGTAAATCTATCGAAGTCGACGTCGTGATACGCGATTGCACCTTAAGTCTTAACGAGCACGATTTTCTCATCGACCTTATTCCTATGCAACTGGGGAGCTTCGACGTTATTATTGGCATGGATTGGTTAGCCAAGCAACACGCGGAAATTATATGCTACGAGAAGTGCATTCGAATTCCTTTACCATCGGGTGATACCTTAAGGTTTTTGGGGAGAGATCATCCCAAAGACTCAAACTCATGTCTTGTATCAAGGCCTGAAAGTGCTTAAGTAAAAACTACATAGCCTTCATGGCTTATGTAGTCAACACAAAAGCCAAGGGTAAGGAACTAAAGGATATTCCGGTCGTGCGGGATTTTCCCGAGGTGTTCCCCGAGGATCTTAGTGGGTTACCTCCTGTGCGAGAAGTTGAGTTCAAAATTGATCTAATTCCTGGTGTGAATCCCATGGCTAAGTCACCTTATCATCTTGCACCGTCTGAAATGCAAGAACTAGCTAGTCAACTGCAAGAGTTGACCGATAAGGGTTTCATTCGACCTAGCTCTTCACCATGGGGTGCACCCGTGTTGTTTGTGAAAAAGAAAGATGGTTCTTTCCGTATGTGCATCGACTACCGGGAACTCAACAAGCTCACTATCAAGAACCGATATCCTCTTCCTCGAATTGATGATCTCTTCGATCAACTTCAAGGAGCTACACAATTCTCAAAGATTGATGTACATTCTGGATACCATCAATTACGTGTTCACGACAATGATACTCCAAAGACCGCGTTTCGTACTCGATATGGACATTATGAGTTCATGGTTATGCCTTTTGGCTTGACCAATGCTCCTGCTGTCTTTATGGATCTCATGAATCGAGTATGTAAACCGTATTTGGATAAATTCGTGATCGTGTTTATTGATGACATTCTTATTTATTCAAAGACAAATACCGATCATGAGTCGCATCTGCGTCAAGTCCTCGATCTTTTGAAGAAGGAACAATTATATGCCAAGTTCTCCAAGTGCGAATTCTGGCTTGAAGAAGTCCAATTCTTAGGGCATGTGGTGAATAGCCAAGGAATTCACGTTGATCCTGCAAAAATAGAAGCCGTGAAGAATTGGTGTGTTCCCACGACCCCAACTGAGGTTCGCTCTTTTCTGGGTTTAGCGGGTTATTACCGTAGGTTCATTACAAACTTTTCGAAGATTGTGAAACCGCTTACGACGCTAACTCAAAAGAATAGACTTTTTGAGTGGGGGCCCGAACAAGAAGATGCGTTCGAGATGTTGAAAGACAAACTGTGTAATGCTCCTATCCTAACTCTTCCCGATGGAAACGATGATTTCACCGTGTATTGCGACGCGTCTAGTCAAGGCCTTGGTTGTGTTCTCATGCAACGAGGTAAGGTCATAGCTTACGCGTCGAGACAATTAAAGGTTCATGAAGTGAACTACACAACTCACGATCTCGAACTTGGTGCCGTGGTGTTTGCTTTGAAGATCTGGCGGCATTATCTCTATGGGACGCAATGCATAGTCTACACCGATCACAAGAGCCTTCAACACGTGTTTAATCAAAAGGATCTCAACATGAGACAAAGACGTTGGGTTGAACTAATTAGTGACTACGACTGCGACATTCGCTATCATCCTGGAAAAGCGAATGTTGTAGCCGACGCGCTGAGTCGTAAGATCCACAACAAGACAGTCTCGCTCCAAGAAATCCGAGATCAAAGACAATGGTTTGACACGTTAGGAGAATTTGACACCGAGATTCATATGGACGTTAACAAGGCCACTATCATGCTTCAAAACATAAGGATTGATAGTGATCTCGAGTTTTGCATCCGCGAGGCTCAACAAGCGGCGTTAACCGAGGAAGGGAAAGATGACGACCTGGCGTATAACGTTCGGTCACAACTGGAGACAAAACCGAACGGCATGTGGTATTTCTTGAACCGACTCTGGATTCCGAATCGCGATAATCTCCGTCACTTCATTATGAACGAAGCTCATCAAACTCGATACTCTATTCATCCCGGGTCCGATAAAATGTACATGGATCTGCGTGGCCAATATTAGTGGTCGGGTATGAAGAAAGATATCGCTTCTTATGTTTCCAAGTGCCTCACATGTGCAAGAGTCAAAGCTGAACATCAACGGCCTAGAGGTTTACTTGAACAACCTGAAATCCCTATGTGGAAATGGGAACACATATCCATGGATTTCATAACCAAGTTACCACGTACCTCTCGTGGCCATGATAGTATATGGGTGATCGTTGACCGTTTGACCAAAACGGCACATTTCATACCAATACGAGACACCTACAAGGTTTCAAGATTGGCTCGTATCTACATCGATGAAATTGTGAGTCGTCATGGTGTGCCGTTGCACATTATCTCCGATCGTGATGCTCGTTTTACTTCACATTTCTGGTCTTCTATGCAAGAGCTTTTGGGTACTCAACTGGATTTGAGCACGGCTTACCACCCTCAAACGGACGGTCAAACTGAGCGAACAATCCAAACTCTTGAGGACTTACTGTGTCTTTGTGTCCTTGATTTTGGTGGTGACTGGGATACGCACCTGCCGTTAGCGGAATTTTCGTATAACAATAGTTATCACTCGAGTATCAAGATGGCACCATTCGAGGCTTTATATGGTCGTAAATGTCGTTCTCCTATCTGTTGGACTGACATTGGTGAGAATTTCATTACTGGTCCTGAACTTATTCAAGAAACGACCGACAAAGTCTCCAAAATTCGAAATAACCTGGAGGTGGCTAGAAGTCGTCAAAAGAGTTATGCCGATAAAAGACGCAAACCGTTGGAATTTCAAGTCGGCGACATGGTTCTTCTTAAGATCTCTCCATGGAAGGGTGTTGTTCGTTTTGGGAAAAAAGGTAAGTTAGTCCCACGCTTTGTAGGACCTTTCAAAATTCTGAAAAGAATTGGGAAAGTGGCTTACAAACTAGAACTACCTTCCGAACTTAGCGGGGTTCATCCTGTCTTTCATGTCTCAAACTTGAGGAAATGCCTAGCCGATGAAAGTTTGCATGTTCCTTTAGAGGAAATCCAAATTGAGAATCGTTGTATTTCGTTGAGAAGCCTGTCGAGATTATGGATCGAACGTTGAAGAAGACCCATACATCTACAACACCGATCGTCAAAGTCCGTTGGGAAAACAAACGTGGAGCTGAGTTCACTTGGGAACGAGAGGATTTCATGAAGAAGAAATACCCCCATCTGTTCGTCTAGTCATGTCTTTTAATTTCGAGACGAAATTTCTAAAGTTGGGGAGACTGTGACCTATCGTATTTTTATTAATGTTTGTTAAACGTCGTTATCTCTTGTAAGGGTGCGTTTTGTTATTAATGCAAATACGAGTACTTATTTGTAATTCCTTGAAATCATTACAATTTGGATGTAATTAAATAATTAAATAATTAATGATAATCATAATAAAATGATAAAATAATAACATTAATAATATTAAATAATTATAATAAATGTTAATGAATAAAAACAAAATAAGTTTAATATTTTAAAACTTGTAATTAATAATGTTTGGCATAAAATAACAAAACTTTAAACCACAGGGACTAAACTGTAAGTTGGTGTTAGAATTAAACTTTGGATTAAAATTATAAATCTTGAAACCACAAGGACCAAAGTGTAACTTATTTTTAAACCCAACCCAACCCCCGATTTCCCGGCCAAACTCCGGCCACATCGCCGGCCAACTCCGGCAACCCCTTAAACACCAGAATAGGTCGAAATTAACAACAATTAACCCATCATTACACTCGTCGAGAGTTTCAAAGTCGTGAATGCTCTTTAATTGAAATATAATTGAGGCTTTGATAGCCTTACACTTGTAACCGAATGACATCGGAACCACAAAGCCATTCGACGACTAAATCATAATAATAATTCAATTAAACGGTTATAAACGTTGCTCTAATCATTTCGAAGTTAATAGAGATGTCAATTTCACCTGAAACGACCGAATTACACCCCCAATCAATGATAACGGCCGATATTAATCCTAGTGTCATTGGGCCATTGAATCGATCAAATTGAGACTATAAAGTAGAGGGCAACTGCTCTCGACATCTCCTTTGCACTATATGTAAGCTCAATTTCACCAAAACACTCACACATATCGAATTCCCAAATCCAGGAACCGTCGACTTGTACCTCTGTCTATTCGATCGAATTTCAAACTATATCAGGTAATTACAGTGGGGTTTTTACTCGTTGTTACATGGGGAACAAAAGCCCCATGGTTAATTTGGGTATTATCATCGAATTGTTAATCAATTGATCGAATTGATAATTAGGGTTCTTAAGTAATTGAGGCTTTTCTGGAAAAATGGTTTTAAGTTTTGATTTCTGAAAACTTACATAAACCAGGGCTTTGGCCCAGCGGTTTGTGTGCCTGTTGCCGTGGCAAAGGGCCCGGGTTCGAACCCGAGGCTCTGCCTTTATTTTTTTTTAAAAGGTTTTTATTAGTTTTTAAATTACAGAAAATATTTAAATATTATTTTTAGTCGTATAAAAATCATTGTTAATCAGGAATTAAATAAAATCATTAAATTAATAAATCTTTATTCTTGATTTTAAAAAATATATATATATAAAAAATGTTACAAAATACAAAATTATTATTAACTTTGAATTGTAATAAATCTCCCTTAATTTCCAAGAATCTAAATTTAATAAATTCGTCATTTTTTTAATATATTTATAAATTTAATTATATAAAAGAAAATAATATATATGTACATATTTAAAATGTGCATCTTTTAGGTTTAAAAGAATATTTAAATCTACAAATTTACCATTTTTAGTAAATAATAATCTTTTGATAAACTTTTATTAATGGTTTAAATCACTAAAATTCTTGTTTGATCAATTAAATATTTAAGCAATTATAAATTGTATCATCTATAATCTAAAATCATGGTTTAATGAGTTATAAATAATATCATTACAATTGACATCCAAAGGCCCAAACATAAACCGTGAACCGTTAACATTATAATAATCGTTGTTAACTTATGACGTCGTTCATTTAGGTTGAACCTTATCAAATCGTCGACGTTAATACAAGACTTCTTATTTGTTCATCCTTATTATTCATGTGAGTATTTCCATACCCCTTTTATATATTTTCACGTTTTGGGGTGAAACATGTTAACTTTATGATAAATGCACTTGTAAACTCGTTTGAATCTTGTAAACACTTGGATAATTTCTCTTATTTGTTGTGGCTAGTTGAACTTTTGTAATATCATGTGTTGACTATAATATGTACAATCATTAACTATTGTTAGCTTGGCGACGTCATAGATCTATGGGCTGACAAGCCTACTTGGTTAATCCAAGTACACTTAGCTAATCGTTTAATTTGTAATCTTGTAATCTTGTAAACTGTCAAGGTTTGATTGTTACATTTGTTTATCCATCCATAGTTACTTTATTCAATAGCCTATGACATGAATTGTCATCTTTTATATATATTTATGTATGAAAACTATGGAAAACTCACCAACATTATGTTGACCTTTTATTTTTAACATGTTTCAGGAAATGATAATGCTTAACTTGCTATGAAGGCATTGTTATATCTAGGACTGGACCTAGATTAAAATAAAAAGAATTTTGATATCATTTGACATTGAAATTCCTATGTTTTGGAACTTGTTCTCTTTCATAAATGTATGTCATGAATATTGACCTTTAATAATATTGTCATTTTAAATTAGCGTTTTGTGGCATGAACAATCTTAACCTTCACATCTCGACGTTTTCGCCGTTAAGGTTGGGGTGTGACAGGTTCGGTTTTAATTTTGTATAAATCATTACAAAATTTAATTAAAATAAACACTTAAAAATCTAACTCTTAAAAATTGAATTGAAATACATAATATATAAACATAAAAAGATTACAAACGACCAAAAATTCCATTTTTAGTTTTAAAAAATAAACATCTAACGTAGTCGTCCATTCGTTGTGTATTTTGATGTTTTTATTCTTCGCCCGCGAATCCGAGCTATTACGAAGTTAATAATCATATGTCGTTTCATCATCGGTCATTTCGGGTGTCAATTCACTCTCTACTTCGTCCTCGTATAATTCAGCTTTATATTTCAATTCTCCTTCAAGTGAGCATTTATCTTGTATTCTTTCCGCGCCATCCAAATAATCATTCAAGCAAATGGAAATTTCAACCGTTTGAGGATTGAGTCGACCAAATGGTTTATATTTCAATTTTAAATGTTTTATTGCAATCGTATTATTGATGCATTATCAAAGATATAGAAAAAAATTTTGTTTCCCAATTTATACACTTTAATAAGTTTGTCAATAATATAAAAATATTTTCACCGGTGTGAGGATAATCAAACAATTCAAATACAATCATATGTTTCATCATTTGTCAAGAATCGGGTTCAACCCAACGGACGATGACACAAAATACGAGTTCGGTGAATCGTGAGGAGTCGACCAAACATCACTAGTTAAGTTAACACCGGTTTTGTAAGTTTTAAAATAAGATATAATTCATTTTTAGTATTTTTTCATATTTTTAAACAATCTCTTTAAAGAATAGCACGACTTACATTAGTATAACGTGGTTGAAGAGTTCATTGAATGAGTCGAGTCAAACGTTCGTTGTCGAAATGTTTGAATGACAAGCTTTTCATGAATTATAAAAAGCGTCATTTGCTCCCAAACCGCATCAAAGTTATAAGCCCAAACATTTCATTCGCTTGTTATCGAAGCTTGACCCCGAGACAGTTCATTTTTCAACGCATTGCAATATTTATGCGTAATGTGGTTTTTCAAGGTTGTGTTTGCATCTTTTTTTAAAAAACTTATAACGATCATTGATATAAATCATAATTACACCATATATTAGGGTTCCTATTCGTAGAAAAAATTCCTAACACCACGTTGTTTGAAGACGCATTACAACCAACGGATGATTGAGCATTTGATAAAGTCATTTGAGCGTTTTTTTTTAATGCATGAAAGTATTGAGCGTTTTAAGATTTTTGATAATAGAAAGCGTTTTAAGTTGTGTTTCAAACAAACGTATTTATACTAACCTAAGGGGATATATGGTAAAAAAAAAACTAAAAAATGTCAACCAAACGGTCAAAAAACGGCTATAATACCGTTGTAAACGGCTACATTTTTAACCGGTTTGAAACCGGGTTGAGGGGTGGGTATTGAAACCGAGTGGGAACCGCCGGGTTGGGACCGTTTTTTTTAAACCGATTCCGGTTTTTTTGTCCGAACAATACCCGACCGGTATTTGGATAAAATAGAAGATCTGGCTCATCCAACAGGACACTTATCCACCTTCAACCTCCCGACGACAATGGCAGCAACAACACCACCTTCATCCCCTCACTCTCCGATGCACATTCCACTGCTTCTAACCACCATCACCACACTACTACTATCTCCCACCACCATCATACCCACAAAGGCCAACGAACCACCAACACCCACACCATGGCCTGAGCAATTCCACTCAATCCTCATGATGAACTACAGCGGTGAACTCGAACTGATCGACCTCTGGTACGACTGGACCAACGGCCGCAACTTCAACATCATCCAACACCAGCTCGGCAACATCCTCTACGACCTCGAGTGGAACAACGGCACCTCCTTCTTCTACACCCTCGACTCCGACCGCCAGTGCTCCTCCGCTCAGCTCGACGTCGGAATCCTCCGCCCTAACTGGCTCGCCGGCGCCACCTACCTCGGCCAACGCCACGTCGACGGTTTCCTCTGTTACGTCTGGGAGAAGGCCGATTTCATCACATACTACGAAGATGTTGCCTCCAGACGCCCGTTCATTGGTGTTTTACACCGGTAAGTCGATTATTGTTCCATCTGTAGTTGCAATTGTAGCGTGTGGATTTGTGATTGGCAATTTGGGGATGAATGTGTGAATTAGGGTTAGGGTTTGAAATGGGTATTTTGATGAATGTGTGTAGGAAGAGAAGCACATGTGATGACGTTTGAAGTGGGTGCGGCTCTTGAGGATGCGAAGTGGCAGGTGCCTTGGTATTGTTTTGAGGAGAGTGGTTCGGGTGCAGCAATGGTGGGTGATAATGGTGCTATTACGCATAGAGGTTTGGTGGATTTTGCTACTCGTGGAATTGCAGCAGATGTGTAGTAGTGATTTGTCCACTGTTTTGTTGGAGATTGATTTGATCGTTTGTAATTTGTTCCTCGTAATAAGGAGGCCGTATGATCAGACTCGCGCTCACTAAACACGCGTAAAGATGTTTGTGTGAATGTGAGACTTGATTAAAACAGAGATGGTGATATGTAGTGTCGTGATCGATGGATGAATATATAAGAAAGGATCAATAATTCTTTCATTTGCACTATGCTCGTAAGACGTAAGCGGCCTCCAGCCCTTAGGAGGCGCGGTGTTCCCTCTCATGACTGGGGTGGTAGCACGCCCCCTCAATCACGTTTCATAAGGCCATAACATATGGACTAATATATAACGCATTTGAGGAATGGTCATGATCTTCAAGAATCTGTGTGCTTGCAAATTTAGAAAGAAATTGTGAATTTGTCGCTAGAAGACCTGCTAAAGTTTGGCATTTGGTTCGATTCATAATAGACCGCTTAAAGACGGACGATTCTTGTTTGTCTAGTCTTCTGTTTTAGGTTTTTCGCCCGGCCGGCCTGAAAGCAGATCTGGTTTCGTCTTTGGACTTTGCACACTTTAAATATATATGTTTAATCTTTGCTTTAGAGTGATTGAATTTGATATGGATTTGATTCTTCTAGATTAAAGGAAGTTAAATTCTGACATGACACGAAATAATTAGGTTTGGTCCACAAGCATAACCCTTTTAAAAATATGAGTTATGTTTATGTTTCAAATTAATTCTTTTATTTTTTCCTTCTAGAGATGAATGTTCAATTACTTTTAATTTTATTTTTGTTTTAAGTATTTACAATAAACAATTTACTTTTAAATGTTAAATCTTCCAAGAACTATATCAAACTAGGGGTGTTCTTCGGATATTTTAATCGGGTTCTGGTAGATCGGGTCGGGTTAAGGGTTTTTCAAGTTTCGTGTTGTAACCGATGACCGATCCATATTAGTGTTCGGTTATTCGGGTTCGGGTATTTTGGTTTTCAGTTATCATCGGGGTTGGATTGTTCGGTTTTCGGGTAGTTTAGAACACCCTCGTTGTCAGTAAACTTTTCGAAATGCAACCACACTTTTGATCTCGGTTGGTATATTTTAGGTTGCTTCTCTTTTGTTTGTGTAGTTTCTTCATTTCTTTCGAGGTCAACCGTCTCCTCTTCAACTAAATTGTATGATCCAGACATTTACCAATTCAAAAACATATCAAACATCTTGATGAGAAGCATGTTTAACAAAAAACACATAGGTAAACATAAAATACAAACCTTGTAACAATCGTGAGTTGTGACTGCCAATTGAAGATCACTTGGGCCTTGTGAAACGATTTTTACGAATGATGAATAGTGATGATCGCTTTGGGAACGATTTTATGAATAGCCAACTGATGAAGATGCTTGTGTGTAGGTTTGTGAATTAATGAAGATAGCTTGCTGCTTGCTTTGGAGGGTCGGGATTCACGATCGTTGATTGCCGTCTGGGATTTTCTAGGGATTATAATTTTGAAGTTTATCACTTCACATAAAGGAAGGTACAACAGTTGTATTAATCAAGCATTCTAGGCATCTAGTTATCTAGGATAGAACCTTTTAAGAAATTCAAATTTAATCGGGTTAATCGGGTAACCCGAATTGATCATTGGCTATCCATTTTCCGATCCGATCTACTTCGGATTAACCGAATATCCGAATAAGTTCTACCCGATAACCGTTCTATCTGACCCATTCTACCCGATTATGATTCGGATCGGTCGTTTAATCGGGTTCGGGTAAAAACGACACCCCTAATCAAACTAAACGAATTATATTGGGTTGAATCGGAATTTACAAATTAAGTTTCGTCGTTACCTAAACATTGTTATTCGATAGTTGAAATATTAAGCTTGATTTGATGAGTTTTAAATCCATAAGTTTATGCCAACTTAACCATTATGATTGGTAAATATATTTGATCCTAGATGTCAAGAACACCCATTGTATTAGTAGAAAAACTCAGAAGTTAAAAGAGCATGAACCCTCCTAATAAATAAAGCTTTTATAGTCCAAAAGGACATAGAGATACTACATGGTATGTGGTATAAGGGTTTAAATTTTGTGAGGTTCTGATACATTTATTTTAAAATTTTAAAAATTGTTATTAGAAAAGTATAAACTTTATAATAAGTGTAAATCATGGTTAATTTTTTTGTTATTTCTAATTATTCAGTATGCCATATTCTACATGAGCCATAACGTGATCTTATCTATATTAAAATCTATACTAATAAATCAAAATTTTTGAAAGGCACATGATATTTTTTAGGATGTTCATCTAGGATTTAAACACATGTATTCACTAAATTAAAAGTTATAAATTAGTATATGATAATAGTTTCCTTAATAAATTTCGATTTACTATTATTAATCAAATTAACTTTTTTCTAAAAACATAAAAATATTTCAATAATATTTTTTTAAGAGAGTTAATTGTTAAATTTTAATTTAATTTACAGCTAATTATTATTAAAACTAAAATACTTTAAATATTTTTAAAATATCAAGATTCATGAAATCAAATCAATTACAATGAACGATTAACCACTGTAAAAATCACCACTTCAATTACATCACGGTTTTATCTTCTCAATTTTATGTATGTTTTACTATTTCACTTTTATATTCACATTTCATATTCTCAATTTCATTTTCACATTTCATAATTTAATATTCTTAAATGCTATGTTTTTATTTCAACCCGTTTAACATACGGAAGCTAACCTAGTATGACAATATGGCCACACATGAAACACAAGCCCCTCGAATGTCGCCACGACGTGGTCTTATGTGGCTATCTGACCATGCGTGAATAGTCATAATTAAATAAATAATAAAATATCAGTCCATAAATAAAAACTTTAATATACTTAAATATGTTCAATGAATAGTTTTTTTTTCTTTTTCTTTTTTGAGAAAGTGTTTTATACATAAAAAAAGTAAAAGCATAAAAGATATGAAAGTGAAGGATGGATAAGGAGGTTGGATATGATAATCCCAACGTCGAACAGGTACCACAATTTCCATCAACCCTCATCCTCTCCCTTTCTAAATAATATCTATATACTCAAAAACACAAATTCCTACGTCCTAACAAACTCCTATCAAATACGAGTACAAAAATATATCCTTTAAGTTACATTATCTTTATAAATATATAAAGAATTATATCAAGTCTAGATCTTTTTTCTTAAACTAGGTATATATATATTTTAAATAATACTTTTTGAACGACAACAAAATAATATTTATGTTGTTATACTAGGTTTACGAGATTTTCTTTATTAATCTTGTTATTTAATTTAAGCATACCTAATATTAATATCAGACATGCCATCTTCTAAAACATTGTTATTTGATGAAAATATTGGCTTGGTGTAGCATGTTTGTAACCTCTTGTAAGTTCGACTGTTTTCTTCTCGTATTTTAGAAACAGAGTTCCAAAAACAAAATGAAGAAATAGAAGTAACAAACTCCTTAAATTACCCTTGCTGCCTGGCCCCAATATTGACATTGAGGAGGGATC
>JACCIY010000795.1:0-26849 GCA_025506505.1 Flaveria sonorensis | reverse complement strand
TATATGTGCAATCTATCATCAAACAGGAGTATTCGGAAAAAGCAAGAAAAAAATCGAGCCAAAAGAAGAACACGAAAAGAGGATAGTTTTAGAAACAAAGTCAGCCTTCTACCAAGAGAAAGGAATGCAATGTCAGTTAGCTTCATTTCAATGTTGCTTCGAGCTGCCTTATATCTCGAAACAACAATGGCATGCAGGCTAGATTTGGAGAAACGGATTGGGTTACAACTTGGGCAGCAGCAGTTATTAGATGACATATTAATTCCTTCATATCTTTTGATGGTGACACCACTGTTGATGTTGATACTGTGCAACGAATCATGATGAATTATCTTGAATATCAATTAGAAGGAACTCATGATGAAGATTGTGTTTCTTCTCCCCAAAGTGACATGGAGAAAGTTGGGAAGCTTATGGAGTGTTATCTCGCTGAAATAGCCTCTGATCGTAATTTGTTGGTGTCAAAATTTAAGTCTAGCTGAACATATCCTGAGCAAGCAAAGGTTTCAGAAGATGGAATGTATAGAGCTATTGATATTCACTTAAAAGTAAGTGTACTTCTTTCTAACCTTAAAAGTCCCGTACATAGATATTATAGATATTCCATGATTCATCAAACTATATATTTGTTAATATTTAGTGATGATATTATAGGCACATCCAATGTTAAGTGATATGGAAAGGAAGAAAGTTTGCAGTTTGATGGATTGTCAAAAGCTTTCACGTAAGCGTGTGCACACGCAGCCCAAAATGACGTCTCCTGTGCAAACTGTGGTTCAAGTTCTTTACTATGAACAACAACGGCTACGAGGCAACATGGATGGTGGTCTGATAGCGATTGAACCTCCGCTCAACTAGACTCACACATAACCAACAAGAACCAACCTTTAAATGATGAGCTTTCGCGCTTGAAAAAAGAAAACCAAGATCTCAAATTTGAGCTTTGAAGATAAAAATGAAATTAAAAGAAGCAGAAAGATCAGCATCACCATCTGCTGAAAAATCTCGGGTCAGCAGCCCTGCTTCCTCGGTCAGCAGCCCTGCTTCCAGCCGTTATTCTGCTGATAAGACACCGTTGCTAGGAAATTTTATAAATTCTGTGTCAAAAAGGCTCGGAAAAATTGCACCATTTTGAGCTGACGGGGTTTTACCTTCGAGTACCAGAGGCAAGAATAAGCCAAGTAAAAGTAGAAGACATTCTGTATCTTGATCTGCATGCTTTGCAAGAAGATTCTACCACTGGTAATTTTTATTTTATTTTATTTATTTTTTATCTTCCGTAAATTCCATGGCTTTCTCTTTTATTGTGTGATATGAAAATGTAAAATTTGTATGTACATCGTTATAGTTATAAATGATATCTGTAGTGCTGATGAACAATATGCTGAATTGAACAATTTGTGACTTTCTTACAAGTCTTTCGCATTTCGCAATGAGTTATTTAAAATAGTTTTGGGGATATAAGTTGAAATGATTGACAGCATTTCTTGTGGAGATAATAATACAGATATATAAAGTTAAATGGTTTGTAGCATGTGTTTGGGTCGGCCAATTCGGTTGACGGTTTACCATGTATGAAATAATAAATGGGTTGATATGCTGTTAGTGTTAGGCTGATTCAAATCATAGGTTATGCTGTTGGCTGGTCAATAATGAGTGTTGGCTTGATACTCTATCAGTCTATTGTATATAACTATATATACAGTTGTAGCTTGTGTAGTGGGTGCTCTATTGGAAACATATTATTGTGGGCTGCAAGAGCTGTTTACGCCATTATGGCCTTGTGGAATGTGGGTTGTAACCATACACATTAATGCAATTTTTGGGTGTAGTCGTTTTTATATAAAAATAAATATTTAAATTAATGTAATTGTTAAACATAGAGATTTATAGGAGATTAAAGATTATTAAGTGATCAAAACATAAACGATTCAAAGATAATACATTATATATATATATATATATATATATAATATATATATTATATATAGATATATATATATATATAATATATATATATATCAAAACTCAAATATTATAATGCACGAAGGAAGGATTCGGCAAAAGGTTAGAGATTTGTAAATTCAAGCACAAGGTACAACCTAAAAAATCAATTTAACAAGGGTAATAATTCTTTCTAACGCTACTAAAAAGTGGAACTTTAAACTTATTTACACTTAGACCCTTGTATCTTTAATTATATACAATTTTTCAATGTTTGTTACAATATGCTTAAAAGAAAATATTTAGTTTTTTAAATATAAAAACTAACCAGAGAAGAGTACCATAATAAAAAGTGTTGCACCAGGCTCCACGCTCGGGCACGTTACTAGTGTTGTGTGTGTGTGTGTTGTGTGTGTGTGTGTGTTGTGTATATAGATATATATATTATATATATTATATATATATATATATAATATATATATATTATATATATATGAGTAAACATGTGTTTATTGTTGATAAATTAAGGGGTTTTTACATATTTCCTCTTCTTAAACTCATTGATTACATATTTACCCAACCTAAATAATAATAACATATTTTCCCTTTTAAAACATATATATTACATATTTACCATTTTATTATAATTAGTTATTGAATGATTATTGTATCGATACTTTTATTAAATTATTTTTACACATTTCCCTTCCTAAGAACATCTATTACATATTTTTTCAAGTTCGAGTCTTTTACGTAAATAAAAAAAAAATAACAACTCCAAATACAAAAGTTTAAAAACATTATTTCAAAAAAATAATCATCGATAGTCAAAGTTATATATTCAAATACAAAACATAATCGTCAAAGTTTTAAACAATTATAATAAGAAATATCAATACGTACAAATCCCTTAGTAAAATAATATAAAATAGTCATTTGATAGGCTAATTTTAATGAAATGGATAAATATGTCAATATATGTATTATAAGGAGAAATATGTAATTGATTTTATGCCTTTGAGAAATTTGTAATTTAGACCTTAAGAATGAAAAATATGTAAAAATCCCATAATAATCAGCAATCTGACGTAGATCATCGATTCAATTTGACCAAAGAATTAAGAGAGAAGCCAAACAAAAAGTAGATGAGAAGTATTCATGAATTATAATAATGCATAGCCAATGAAAGTATTTGGCTATTATATTGCAATACAATAAACGTAAAGCAAGTTACTGAAATAAAACCAGTGCATCCACTACTTCTAACAAGTTAAGCAAATAAATGATATGAACCACTAATAACGATGACACGTCAATGGCATAGGTGTTTGAGACATACTTGTACGTTTTGAACTAACAAGTTTTTTTTTCTTTTAATGTCACGTTCTCTAATACATTAATGAAGTGTTCTACATATCTTGTCTCTTTTATAAATCCAAATTATATGAAGCTAATTATTGTTTTTTGTAAATACGTTGTCATTTTGAAATGCGTTGTCGAAACATTTAATTTACCTTGTTTAGATATTCATTTATTGCTCAAAAATAATCTCACAATCACTAGATATAGTGAATCTTGAATGGATTTTAAAAGTAGAGCAAATGATCTCCATATAATCTGTAAACCTATGATGTTCAACAATGTAAAGTAATTCATCACCTATTATCACGTTTACAAAAGTTATCAAACTTTATTGACACAATTTTATAATGTATTTGAAGAACTTCCACCATCCTCAGCATTTATCTTTCCAGATTTATAGTTTATTCTTCTAAATTTGGGGTTTTAAATTGTTGAAAAACAATGTACATTCAAAAACAATTTCATAATGCATATCTTATATACTTCTCAAATTCTAGAAACAAACAATATGCGTTCTCAATCAAGGAAAGAAAAGATGCAAGAAGCAATGGGTTTAAATGGAAAAGATTATTTTAGTCATGGGTCAGCAAGCCAATCATGGAATAAAAAAGATAATTTCAATTATGGGTCATTATAAGATATGTATCAAGTCAATTATGAATTGACTAATATAGAAAGATAATTCAATTATGAAATAGAAAAGACGATTTCATAATAGCCGATGAATAACAGTATCAAAATACAAAAAAGAATTTGAAGTTGTTTTGAAATCTTTAGCCCATCTAAAACATACTGTACCACCCAAAACTACATGAAGTAAGGCTGTTCAAACCGTTCGTCGCTCAACGTTCGTTCGATGTTTGTTCGGAATTTGCACGAAAAATGCTCGGTCGAATTTTTGATCGGTTGTAAACAAACCGATCGGCTGGTATTGGTTTGTAAACAAGCCAAGCACGAGCGAAAGACCGCTCGGCCGGTTCAGCTTGAATTTATATGCATACATACATATATGTATGTATGTATGTCATATAGTTTATACATAACACTTTAGTAGATTTGACCGCTATATTAATTTATAATTATATTTACACATACTTGATCAATCAACCTAATAATAAATTTTAAACTAAACATAAAATTGAAATCCCCAGCTGCTAAGAGACAAGTTTTGTCAATCATCTCCCGCTCTCACCGTCATCGTTCTCTACAATATGATCTCCGCCTCATTAGCTACAGTCTTAACATCATCGTCAGCCACAACGTATTGTTATCCATAAAATGTTATGTTATGAAATGAGATATTTTTAAGTCAATAACACAATGTTCACTGCAATATAAATCATATGTGACAAACAAGATAGTTAGGTTGTAAATTTTTTCGGTGCTCGTTTGCATTCGCTCGACGCTCTCTCGATAAATTAACGCTCGAAAAATGTTCGTTCGATTTTGCGCTCGGTTGTAAACGAGCCGATCGGCTCGTTCGGTTTGGAAACGAGCCAAGCACGAACAAAGGTCTGCTCGGTTCGTGAACAGCCTAACATGAAGTTTTTATCAAAAGAATTTAAAGGGTGTTTTTGTCATTTTAATTTTTTTTCTATATTTTAATTTATAAAGTTAATTACACGATTGGTCTCTGTGGTTTGCTCATATTGCAAAATTGATCCTAACTTTTGAAAAATTACATTATTGGTCCTAACTGTTTACGAAACCGTAATACAATGGTCACTGACACTAACTTCTGTTAAATTTCTTGGTTAAGTGGAGGTGAGAAAACTAAAATACCCTTATTATTAAAATAAAAATAATAAACTCTATATATCATATAGGATCATTACATCATGAAGACAACATCGTCGGCACCTACCACCACCGGCGACCCACCATCACCGGCAACCCATCGCCACCATCGATCGACCGGAAACACCGCCACCATCATCAGATTTGATGAGTGATAATTTGTTCTGATGGGGTTTGCGATCGGTACCACAGAGATAAACTTGGTAATCAGTAATTGTGAATTGTGTATTTGAATTGTATAATTACATGGTATATAAAGACTAGAATAATACACTCTAGACCCTATACAATTGAATACTATTTAAATATACACTAATATTTGTCTAATATCCCCCCGCAAGCTAAGGCCGGGGAGCGACTCTTAGCTTGGACCGTAAGTAGAGAAATTTTGGAGAAGGCAGAGGCTTTGTAAAGACATCTGCAATCTGATCGTCTGTAGTAATAAACTAAACTGATAACTGACCCTGAGCCACCTTTTCTCGAACAAAGTGATAATCTACCTCGACGTGTTTTGTACGAGCATGAAAGACAGGGTTAGCTGATAGGTATGTTGCTCCTAGATTATCACACCATAATGTAGGGGTAGATCGTGTAGGGACTTGTAACTCGTGAAGAAGAGTTTGTAACCATGTTAGTTCAGCAACTGCATCTGCAAGGGCTTTGTACTCGGACTCTGTGGATGACCGAGAGACATTCTTCTGTTTTCGTGCAGACCATGATACAAGATTCGAACCCAGGTATATAGCATAGCCCCCCGTGGAGCGACGGTCATCCGGGCAACCGGCCCAGTCCGCATCCGAGAAGGCAGAGAGGCTGGGGTGTGTGGAGTCCACATAAGCATGTAAAACTAAGTTGGAGTGTTGTTGTATAAGAAGTCCATGAGAGATAGTAACTTTAAGATATCGCAGTATGCGTTTGACTGTGGACAAGTGATTTTCGGTAGGTGAGTGCATAAATTGGCAAACTTTGTTAACTGCATAGGAGATGTCAGACGGGACAAGGTGGCATATGAAGACCGCCGACGATCTGTCGATATTTGACGGGGTTGTCAAATAGTGGGCTATCTCCTAAAGCTAAGCTGGCCGTTGTGGTGATGGGAGACGAGACAGGTTTGGCGTCGGAGAGGCCGCTTTCTGTAAGAGCTCCGAGATGTATTTCTGTTGTGACAACACCATGTCTGTGCCTTTGGGAGCAACCTTAATTCCCAAGAAATATGATAAGCGGCCCATGTCTTGTACGGGAAAATGTGACCCAAGTATTGAATTACTAATCAATAGCCTGTGGATCATTACCGGTCAAAATTATATCATCGACATAAACAAGCATATAAAGTAGTGTGCGGCCTGATGAATAAATGAATAACGAGGGATCGGTTTTAGATCCATGAAACCCAAGCTTGTTGAGTGTGGTAGATAACTGGTGAAACCATGCTCGCGGTGCCTGCTTTAACCCGTAAAGGGATTTGTGTAGAAGACAAATATGGTCCGGCTTAGTCGGATCAACAAAGCCTGGGGGTTGTTGTAGATACACCGTCTCCTTGAGATCCCCGTGCAAAAAGGCATTTTCTATGTCAAGTTTTCGTAGGGGCCACTGGTGTGTAACAGCTAGAGATAGCACAAGGCGAATGGTCGTCACCTTAACAACTAGACTGAATGTGTCATCATAATCAATACCATACTGTTGTCTAAAACCCCGTGCACATAACCGTGCTTTGTATCGTTGTATTGCCCCACTGGGATCTCGTTTGATCTTATAAACCCATTTGCAATCGACAACATTGGAACCAGGAACACGAGGGACCAAAAACACGTTCCATTTCTCAACAGGGCCGAATATTCCTTAGCCATGGCAGCCCGCCAATGTGGGATATTGTTTGCAATGGTAAAGGATGGTGGGACGGTATTTGGGTCAGGGGTGTTGGTGTGAAAGGAGACTGGGCTAAATGGGGTTGCGGGTTTGGGATTGGGTCGGAGATTAGGTGGACGGTGTCCGGACAGGTGAGTCTCGGTTGAGGAAGGTTCATCGGGTGTGAAGGTGTCCGGATAGGTGGAAATATAGGGTTTGCGGTTCGGATGATGTGGTTGAGAAAGGAGCGGGTTGGGCGAAGGGGAAACACAGTTCGTTGAACCGAACATGGCGTGCGATATAGAGACCGTCGGTTTGAGGGTCAAGACAACAGTAACCGTGGTGGTCCGGGCTGTAGCCTAAGAAAAACACACGGTATGGAGTGGAACTCGAGTTTGTATTTGTTGTACGGACGAAGATGAGGGAAACATTGGGAGCCAAAGACTCGTAAGAAGCAGTAATCAGGTGTACGGTTGAAAAGGTGTTGGAAGGGAGAAACGGAGGAGTTGTTTGGGAAGGCATGCGGTTGATGAGATAAACCGCGGTGTCAAAAGCATAGTTCCAAAATTTTTATGGGACATGAGAATGGGCTAGAAGTGTGAGGCCCGTTTCCACAACATGGCGATGTCGCCGTTCCACGATACCATTTTGTTCGCTAGTGTGTGGACACGAAAGGCGGTGAATAATCCCTAGGGAACGAAAAAATTGGAGAGGTTTCGAAATTCACCGCCCCAATCTGTTTGGACTTGTTTGAGTTTGGTACTGAATTGGCGTTCGGCCATGACAATGAATTGTTTAAATAAAGTAAAAAACATCTGATTTTAATTTGAACGGGTAAAACCACATAAATTTAGAGTAGTGGACAACACATAAGAGAAAGTAATTGTGACCTGCAACAGATGTCACAGCGGAGGGACCCTACACATCACAAAGTACAAGATCTAACACATGAGTACTTTTAAAAGTAGAATTCAATAAATGTTGTTTGGAAGATTTTCCAATAGAACAAGATTCATAAAAAGAAGTAGAACAGTTGTTATTTAATGAAAAACGGATAGCATGGACTTCAAAAGTGTGGATGAGGATGTCCCAATCTTTGATGCCAGATGTTGGAGGAGGTCCGAATTGCTGAAAAGGCGACTTTAGGAACTTTGAAAGCGGGAATGTTGAAGGAGTAAAGCCCATCAGTGCTTGGACCCGTGAGGAGGGTAGTGTGGGTAGCCTCGTCCTTCACACAAAAGAAAGAAGCATGAAATTCAAAGTAAACGTGGTTATCATGACAAAACTTTGAACAGATAGAAGATGTTATGAATTCGAGGAACATGAAGAATATTACGGAGTTAAAGGTACAATTGGGTGAGTGGAAGTGTTTGGAACCAATATGTAAGATGGGTAGGCCCTTACCATCACCAACATAAAGGCTGTCACTGCCATAGTATGCTTCAGAATTATCGAAACCGGAGAGATCTGGTGCAACGTGGTGGCTGGAACCTGTATCTGGAAGCCAAGTTGATGATGCTTGTGACCGGTAATCAGTATAGTTAGTGAGGGTTGTTGTCTTGGCCGAATGGTGGCTGGATCACGATTCGGGCACTGAGATGGAATGTGTCCGATGCCACACCTGTTACAAGATCCATACACAGTGTTCTGATTAGTTGCCCAATTAAACTGAGTACGATTACCTCCATTGTGGCGGTTGTTTGTTGAGACAAGCCTCCTCGTCCACGGTTGGTGTGGACTGTTGTTGCGGTTGTTTGATGATCGATTGGTAAGAAGCCTTGGGGCTGAGAGGGGATCTGTAGTTGCAGCCCAAGTTAAGCCGCAAGCTGTTGAACAGTCTGCACAGCAGCATCAGAAGGTCGGATATTAGTGGTGCAGATTGCATGTTAGCGGTGGCGGTGATGGCTGAGTGCTGCCGTGAATGCTTGTGTGGGGGAGATGGTGGTTTTCACACCCTCAAAATCCGCGTGCGGGGTTTTACCGCGAGGCGCGTGACATACCAGGATCTCAGTCATTAGTTACCAAGAACGACTCTATATGATTAATAAACAAAACCAGAGTCAACGTTTAAAATACTGCGGAAGCGTTTTTAAAACTAGAACACCCAAAACAAGTAATATGTAACGAGAATGCGCAAAACAAACGCGCCCCAAACACAAATGTATAAAATGAAAATAATCCCAATTTGTAAACAATGCAAATGTAGACAACTCAACAATGCTGACGTGCGTGCTCCTAGGCAACTGGCAACCTTAACCTGAGAATAGCATACTAAACAAGTCAACACATGGTTGGTGAGTTCAAGAGTTTGCGTTAAAATATAAACCAATCAATAGTTTCAGAGCATAAGTAGTGTATTGCAATAGATAGCTAGTCTATTACATAAAAATATTAATCATAGTGATCTCGCGATTGAAGCTGACTGTGATACGTTTGTTGCCTCCCGTCACGACTTACCAGGTCGTGACGAATATGTGATAGGACAAAATTGCACCCGTTTGACCTCGAGTCGCACAGGTGGGGCTCGTCAGACCCAGTAGTACTACCCAAAATTTCCCCGCTAGTCAATATTAACAATCCGAAAGTGTGAGGACTTTCCATGGTAAACAACACTATATCAATATTATACACACTCATAATAAAAGCGTTTGTAAACAGTATGCCATCTCCCCCAAAAGAGATTTATGTAAAAAGAGTGGGGCAAGAACTCACCTGGTATGCGCAAGAATTAACTTAGAGTTTAACTTGAAAGAAAGAAGGAAAGACAACCTTCAAAGGTCACCTAGAATACAAGAGTACATAAGTACGTGTGCACAAAACAACACGAAACCCTAAGTGCTCTACAAACCAAGGAACTCAAGGTTTAAGAATACAAGACACATTTGACCCAGTTGACCCGTTGGACCCGTTGGTGACATTATAGGTGATAATTCATTAAACTAACACAACAGCATATCATACATGATCAACATACCACTTGATTACATATAGCACATCACCACCACATGTACTACCTAGATCATCATATAACTAGATATCATACAAATCATGCAAATCACAACAGGCCAAAACAGATAACAACCCAAATCAACATTCATACAACATAAACAACACATTTAGTCACCTTAGAACCCATCCATGAACACACTAGCATGATCCTAATATCCCAAACATGCTCAAATCATCCAATTCAAGGATTTGCACAATTAAAGTTTCCCTTTTGGGAAAGTTCATCCCAAATTCATCAAACTCACACAACATTCATGAATTCATCAATTATATACCATTTCAAGTCCATGACAACATCTAAACATGATCAACAACACCTAATCATCATGATTCATCAACTTTCATACCCAAAAGTTACTATCTTTAGTAAGGTATGAACTACAACATGCATTCTTGAATTCCTAACATTCATATCAACCATCTAGCATCTAATCATCATCACAAACACATCCATAACATTCACACATCATCCAATCACCAATTCATGCAAAATAAAGTTACTATTATTAGTAACCTATGAACAATGCACCCAAATCATGGCTTTCTTGTAAAATCGACGTTAACTAATATATATACAATACAACTAACATAATCACAACATCAAACAACCATTATTCAACATCCAATTGATCCAAAATTGCCTCAAACTCACGGCCAAGATAACCCTATGAACAAACAACCAAAATCCAAACTTTCTTGCATAATCAACGTTAACTAGCATCAACACAACCTAACTAACATCATACATCACCAAACGAACAAGAATTAACATCCAATTGCAGATTTCGAACTAGGGTTCGGCCACCATGAAAAACCATCAAAAACATGCAAAAATCTAACCTTTAAACGTGTAATGGCTTGCAATTGATGATTCTAACTTGTTGTATGCCTTGAAATCGATCAAATTCGAATGTGATTGCTTGTTCTTGGGCTGAAATCGCAGGTTTGTGGGGTGGGGAGGTCGATCGCGGCCGAGGGTGGGATTAGGGTTGGAGTTTTTTTGTTTTATTAATTCAATTTTGCATAAATACCCTTTAACCCTTGCATTTTGTATTTTATAAAAATTAAGCTTTTTGAATAGATTTTAAATAGTTTTTAACTACTAAACACAATTATTATTAATCACAAATAACAATCATGCATAATTCCCATTTATCACAAAACACACGAATAAATATGCACGTTTTCACGTTACGCGATAACATTACAGTTAACATTCAAATCACATAAGCATAACTTAATAATCACATTGTTAACCTAATTATCATCAATTTAACATTACTGATTATTGTTAAGTCACCAACGTTCAACGACAACCAGTGTGTGCTCCCAACACGTGTATGCAAGACTTAACGGAAACTAACGGAGTTTGGTAACGGAAAATTACCGGATGTCACATTATCCCCATGTTAAAAGAATTTTCGTCCCGAAAATTGCGTTACATGGTGAGTGATCCATCACTGGTCTACTGCATTGGCACAAGGAAATCGAAATCGTGTGAGTTTGGATGAGTTGTCACATCATCCCCATGTTGAAAGAAATTTCGTCCCGAAATTTAATCAATACCTTCACCAGTTGGCATCGTTCTTTCGAATAGCTGAGGATACTTAAGCTTCATTTGGTCTTCACGTTCCCACGTGAATTCTGGTCCACGTCTTGAGTTCCATCGAACTTTGACAATGGGTATCTTGCTTTGCTTAAGCGTTTTCACCTCACGATCCATCACTTCGACAGGTTCCTCAATGAAACGTAATGTTCGTCTACTTGAACTTCTTCCAGCGGTACGACCATCGTTTCATCCGTTAAACATTTCTTTAGATTTGAAACATGGAATACATCATGGATTCCACTCAATGAATCAGGTAAGGCTAGTCGATAAGCCACTGGACCAATTCTTTCCACTATCTCAAATGGTCCAACGTATCTCGGATTTAGCTTTCCTCGCTTACCAAACCGAACTACGCCTTTCCATGGTGAGACTTTCAATAAAACTTTGTCACCAACTTGAAATTCCAAGGGTTTTCGTCGCTTGTCAGCATAGCTTTTCTGTCTGTCTCGCGCTGCTGCCATGCGGTTTCTTATCTGAACAATCTTCTCAGTTGTCTCGTGTACTAACTCAGGACCCGTTAATTGACTATCACCAATTTCAGCCCAGCAAACTGGTGATCTACACTTTCTCCCATACAAAGCTTCAAAAGGTGCTGCCTTTATACTAGTGTGATAACTGTTGTTGTAAGAAAATTCCACCAACGGTAGGTGAACTTCCCAGTTATTCCCGAAATCAATCACACAAGCACGTAACATGTCCTCCAAAGTCTGTATAGTACGCTCGCTTTGACCATCAGTCTGTGGATGATAAGCAGTACTCATATCCAATCGTGTACCTAAAGCTTTCTGCAACGACTGCCAGAAGTGTGATGTGAAACGAGAATCGCGATCAGAAATAATTGAGATTGGTACTCCATGCCTCGAAACGATCTCCTTCAGATAAAGTCGGGTTAACTTCTCCATCTTATCTGTTTCCTTTATCGCTAGGAAATGAGCAGATTTTGTCAATCGATCCACGATAACCCATATTGTATCGCAACCCGTAGAAGTACGAGGTAACTTAGTAATAAAATCCATTGATATTTGATCCCACTTCCACATAGGGATCTCGGGTTGTTGTAATAATCCAGATGGTTTCTGATACTCCACTTTTACCTTGAGCAGGTCAGACACTTGCTCACATAAGTAGCTACATCTGCTTTCATGTTAGGCCACCAATAGTGCGCCTTCAAATCGTGGTACATCTTGTCAGATCCAGGATGTATAGAATACTTGGACTTGTGAGCCTCACTCATCACCAAGTCTCTCAGGTCTCCGTGGAGAGGTACCCATAGTCTATCCATGAAATAACGAATCCCATCCGGCTTTACTTCTAATTGCTTTTCCATTCCTCGTAACCCTTCTAAACTCATATTTTCTACTTTCAGAGCTTCAGTTTGAGCATCACGGATTTGTTCGGGTAATTGCGTACTAATCGTTAGTTGCAGAGCTCGCACTCGTCGAGGCTTAGCAGTCTCTTTTCTACTCAGCGCATCAGCAACTACATTTGCCTTCCCCGGGTGGTATTTAATAGCACAATCATAGTCGTTTAACAATTCCACCCAGCGTCTTTGCCTCATATTCAACTCCTTTTGCTCAAAGATATGCTGAAGACTCTTGTGATCGGTGTAAATGGTGCATTTGGTACCGTACAAGTAATGTCTCCAGATCTTCAAGGCAAACACTACCGCACCCAGTTCCAAATCATGGGTGGTATAGTTCTTCTCATGAATCTTCAACTGTCTAGAGGCGTATGCTATCACTTTATCCCGCTGCATCAGGACGCATCCAAGTCCTTGAATAGAAGCGTCACAATAGACTACGAAATCATCACTACCATCCGGTAACGCTAATATTGGTGCGCTACACAATTTATGTTTCAGCAACTGAAAAGCAGATTCCTGACTCTCACCCCATTTGTACGTCGTTCCTTGTGAGTCAAAGCTGTGAGAGGTTGTGCAATCTTAGAGAATCCTTCAATGAATCGTCGATAATATCCCGCTAATCCAAGGAATTGTCGTATCTCACTCGGTGTCTTAGGAACAGACCAATTCTTTATCGCTTCAATCTTAGCAGGATCAACATGTATTCCCTTCTCGTTGACAATATGACCCAAGAATTGTACCTCACGTATCCAGAAATCACACTTAGAAAACTTTGCATACAGTTGTTCCTTTCTAAGTAATTCCAAGATTAAACGTAAGTGCTTCTCATGTTCTTCCTCGGTCTTTGAGTATATCAGTATGTCATCAATAAAGACGATAACAAACTGATCAAGATAGGGTTTGCACACGCGATTCATGAGGTCCATGAATACTGCTGGTGCATTCGTCAACCCAAATGGCATGACCAAAAATTCATAGTGACCATATCGTGTACGGAAAGCAGTCTTCGAGATGTCCTCTTCTCGAACTCTCAGCTGATGATACCCAGACCTCAGATCAATCTTGGAGTAATAGCTTGATCCTTGCAGTTGATCAAACAAATCATCGATACGAGGTAAGGGATATCTATTCTTGATAGTAACCTTGTTCAGTTCCCTATAGTCGATACACATTCTAAATGTACCATCCTTCTTCTTCACAAATAGAACTGGCGCTCCCCAGGGTGACGAACTCGGTCGGATAAACCCTTTATCCAACAGTTCTTGGAGTTGAGCGGATAATTCTTGCAGTTCGTTCGGAGCTAACCGGTATGGTGCTCTCGCAATTGGAGCGGCTCCTGGAGTCAACTCAATCTGGAATTCAACTTGACGATGAGGCGGTAATCCAGGCAGATCTTCCGGAAACACCTCAGAAAACTCACGAACTACGGGAATATCCTCTATCTTCTTTTCCTCAGTCTGTTTATCCGTGACTAGTGCCAATATGGCCAGTCGACCCTTTCGTAACAACTTCTGCGCCTTCATGAATGAGATGATGCCTATCACCGCACCACTCCTATCACCTCTGACCGTAAGGACTTCTTCACCAATGGGAATCCTTATGATTTTCTCGTGGCATATGACTTCCGCTTGTTTATCGGAAAGCCAATCCATGCCTACTACCACATCAAAGCTTCCTAACGTAACAGGCATGAGATCTATGGTGAACGTATGACCAGCAAGCTCTATCTTGCAGTCTCTAAGAATATGCGTTACGTGAATCTGTGTACCGTCAGCTAACTCTACGGTGTATTTAGATTCTAAGGTGAGGGCATATCACTTAAAAGACTACAGAACCTAGTGGACACGAAACTTCTATCGGCTCCGGTATCGAATAATATAGTAGCAAAACGACCATTAACCGAAAATTTACCAGTTACTGTTGTAGGATCGTTTAGAGCCTCACCTGAGCCAATGACGAAGGCTCTTCCTTTGGCTCCATTGTTGTTATTGCCTCCATTGTTGTTGCCATTACCATTGTTGTTGTTATTGTTCCCGTTGTTATTATTGTTGTTCCCATTGTTGTTACCATTACCATTCCTCTTAAGTTGGGGACAGTTGCGTTTGTAATGACCTTCTTTTCCGCACTCAAAACAACCTTTCGGAGTTTCTTGCGATTGTTGAGGCTTCTTCATCAGTTCACCCCGACAGTCTTTGGCTGCATGACCAATCTTCCCACAACGTTGACACTTGAAGTTATCACATCGGCCCACATGGTGGTAGTTACACCGGTTGCACTTCGGCAGTCTTCCACCATACCACCGGGTCCTTGATTTGAATGAGTCGTCTGGTTGAAGCTTCGGTTATTATCGAACTTCCGTTGCTGTTGCTGATTTGCTGCTGTTGTTGAGGTTGAGATTGGCTACTGGATGACGATCCCTTGTTGCTTGAACCATCCCACTTGCGTTTCTGGTCGGGCACGCTTGCCACCGCACCCCGTTTAGGTAATCGTCCTTGCTCAACTGCCTGATCAGTCAGCCTGTGGGCTGTTCGGATTGCTTGTTGTATGGTAGTGGGGTTAGAAGCAGTTACCATACTTTGAATTTCGGGCACCAATCCCCGTATATAATGCTCCACCCTCTTGTGCATTTCATTCACCATCCCTGGACATAAAGTGGCTAACTCATGAGTACGAGTCGTGTAGGCTTCAATTTCTGAGCCTTGCATTTTGAGTTGCCAGAACTCAATTTCCAGTTTCTGCACTTCATTTCGGGGGCAGTATTCTTCCTCATCAGGGTCCATTAAAGGTGCAGGGGCTTCAGCAACCTGAAGTGCTGTTAGCTGTGCCTCTAAATCAGCAAACCTATTATCGATCTCCATATTATGGTGATCCTGTGCGTCCATGCGCTCACTAAGTGCTACCACGTTGCCTGCCAGAGTATGATGTCCACCAATGGCCATCGAAAGTCGCTCCTGAAGTGTATCTACCTGGTAACGCAGCTGACGCATCTCAGATCGTATCGCAGAGTTCTCGTCAGTGAGTCCTCTAATCCGCTGTCGCTCTGTGTCCAGTGTGGCTACTAGGGCTGCAAATGCCTGCTCCAGAGGGATGCTCAAGGTAGGAAGTGTAGGCAAAGTAGAGGCGGTTGATGACCTAGTCCTAGGTCGTGTAGGTGCTACAGGTGGTACGCGTTCTCTATAAGCCATACGATTAATGTAAGTGGGGTAGAAATCCCAGTTACGCGGAGGATCGAGCTCAGGAGGTACGAAAGGCTGATCCCAGTCTATCTCGCCGCGAGGATAAGGATGTCGTGGCCAGTTAGATCCCCTATCAGGTACGGGAGATGTAGGAGGTGATTCAGATCGTGCAGGTCTCTTGCCTAAATTCTGGACGACGATGCCATGCTGCGAAGTACGTGTTGCATATGCCAATGAGTATACAGTAAGGAGAGTAAACGACAAGTAACTAACAACTGTGCGGTTATAGTCTAGTGTGTGTATGCAACCTAGTTCCCTATAACCAATGGCTCTGATACCAATCTGTCACACCCTCAAAATCCGCGTGCGGGGTTTTACCGCGAGGCGCGTGACATACCAGGATCTCAGTCATTAGTTACCAAGAACGACTCTATATGATTAATAAACAAAACCAGAGTCAACGTTTAAAATACTGCGGAAGCGTTTTTAAAACTAGAACACCCAAAACAAGTAATATGTAACGAGAATGCGCAAAACAAACGCGCCCCAAACACAAATGTATAAAATGAAAATAATCCCAATTTGTAAACAATGCAAATGTAGACAACTCAACAATGCTGACGTGCGTGCTCCTAGGCAACTGGCAACCTTAACCTGAGAATAGCATACTAAACAAGTCAACACATGGTTGGTGAGTTCAAGAGTTTGCGTTAAAATATAAACCAATCAATAGTTTTCAAGCATAAGTAGTGTATTGCAATAGATAGCTAGTCTATTAACATAAAAATATTAATCATAGTGATCTCGCGATTGAAGCTGACTGTGATACGTTTGTTGCCTCCCGTCACGACTTACCAGGTCGTGACGAATATGTGATAGGACAAAATTGCACCCGTTTGACCTCGAGTCGCACAGGTGGGGCTCGTCAGACCCAGTAGTACTACCCAAAATTTCCCCGCTAGTCAATATTAACAATCCGAAAGTGTGAGGACTTTCCATGGTAAACAACACTATATCAATATTATACACACTCATAAATAAAAGCGTTTGTAAACAGTATGCCATCTCCCCCAAAAGAGATTTATGTAAAAGAGTGGGGCAAGAACTCACCTGGTATGCGCAAGAATTAACTTAGAGTTTAACTTGAAAGAAAGAAGGAAAGACAACCTTCAAAGGTCACCTAGAATACAAGAGTACATAAGTACGTGTGCACAAAACAACACGAAACCCTAAGTGCTCTACAAACCAAGGAACTCAAGGTTTAAGAATACAAGACACATTTGACCCAGTTGACCCGTTGGACCCGTTGGTGACATTATAGGTGATAATTCATTAAACTAACACAACAGCATATCATACATGATCAACATACCACTTGATTACATATAGCACATCACCACCACATGTACTACCTAGATCATCATATAACTAGATATCATACAAATCATGCAAATCACAACAGGCCAAAACAGATAACAACCCAAATCAACATTCATACAACATAAACAACACATTTAGTCACCTTAGAACCCATCCATGAACACACTAGCATGATCCTAATATCCCAAACATGCTCAAATCATCCAATTCAAGGATTTGCACAATTAAAGTTTCCCTTTTGGGAAAGTTCATCCCAAATTCATCAAACTCACACAACATTCATGAATTCATCAATTATATACCATTTCAAGTCCATGACAACATCTAAACATGATCAACAACACCTAATCATCATGATTCATCAACTTTCATACCCAAAAGTTACTATCTTTAGTAAGGTATGAACTACAACATGCATTCTTGAATTCCTAACATTCATATCAACCATCTAGCATCTAATCATCATCACAAACACATCCATAACATTCACACATCATCCAATCACCAATTCATGCAAAATAAAGTTACTATTATTAGTAACCTATGAACAATGCACCCAAATCATGGCTTTCTTGTAAAATCGACGTTAACTAATATATATACAATACAACTAACATAATCACAACATCAAACAACCATTATTCAACATCCAATTTGATCCAAAATTGCCTCAAACTCACGGCCAAGATAACCCTATGAACAAACAACCAAAATCCAAACTTTCTTGCATAATCAACGTTAACTAGCATCAACACAACCTAACTAACATCATAACATCACCAAACGAACAAGAATTAACATCCAATTGCAGATTTCGAACTAGGGTTCGGCCACCATGAAAAACCATCAAAAACATGCAAAAATCTAACCTTTAAACGTGTAATGGCTTGCAATTGATGATTCTAACTTGTTGTATGCCTTGAAATCGATCAAATTCGAATGTGATTGCTTGTTCTTGGGCTGAAATCGCAGGTTGGGGTGTGGGGAGGTCGATCGCGGCCGAGGGTGGGATTAGGGTTGGAGTTTTTTGTTTTATTAATTCAATTTTGCATAATACCCTTTAACCCTTGCATTTTGTATTTTATAAAAATTAAGCTTTTTGAATAGATTTTAAATAGTTTATTAACTACTAAACACAATTATTATTAATCACAAATAACAATCATGCATAATTCCCATTTATCACAAAACACACGAATAAATATGCACGTTTTCACGTTACGCGATAACATTACAGTTAACATTCAAATCACATAAGCATAACTTAATAATCACATTGTTAACCTAATTATCATCAATTTAACATTACTGATTATTGTTAAGTCACCAACGTTCAACGACAACCAGTGTGTGCTCCCAACACGTGTATGCAAGACTTAACGGAAACTAACGGAGTTTGGTAACGGAAAATTACCGGATGTCACAGTGGTGTTGTTATTCTTTTGAAGCATGTAGTCATGGTCTGCAAAAGGGCATGAAGTTCATTCAGTGCTAATTGTTTTGTTAGGGCCACGGTCTGAGTCCGTATATTCGGGACGAAGACCGAAGATAATAAGCATTACTAGGTCTTTTTCTTTCATCGGTTCCCTATATTGGCAAGAGCAGTGGCATATTCTTGGGCTCTTGTCAAGTAAGCAAAGGAGGATTCATCGGGCTTCATCTCAATACGCAGCAATTGGTCTTCAACGTGTATTCACTAGAAGAATATGGGGAGAAAAAGCTCGTTCTAGAGAGAGCCATAGTTCTCTCGAGGTGGTAGTACCTTGAGCATATTGAATCGTACTTTCGGAGACCGTAGATAGGATAAGCATCCGCACGTGTGCATAGTTTACACCCATGCAAAATATTCTGGATTCGGTGTCTTGTTTCGGTTGTTTCGGTTGTCGGTATTTGTATTTCGCGGAGGAGGAGGAAACCAGAATAGTAGCCTCCGGGCATGGTATTGTGCCATTTACGTAACCGAACAACTTGTTGGTTACTAGGAATGGTTGTATCAGAATTTTCCAGTGGCCATGATTGTCGGGTTTTAGATGAAAACTGAACTTGTGGGAGTTGTGGATGGCCTTCTCCTTTGAATCGAAGGCTGTGATGGTGACCATTGTTGCCTGTTTGTGATGGTATGAAGGCTAGGCTTCTTGACGGCAATTAGGGCTGTTTTAGGGTTGGCTCTGATACCAAGATAAACTTGGTATCAGTAATTATGAATTGTGTATTTGAATTGTATAATTACATGGTATATAAAGACTAGAATAATACACTCTAGACCCTATACAATTGAATACTATTTAAATATACACTAATATTTGTCTAGTACACAGTCACCACCACTGACGGCGATTGGTGATGATTAGTGGTGATTAGTGGGCTATCTGAGGGGGTGACGATGTATTGTAAGTTGCAACGGTAGTGGGGTGGCGATGGCAATTGACCAATCGTGGTGGTGGAGCTCGACGATGACCGCCACACCTCCAGCACCGGAAACCATCGCCGGAAAAAACCACCATCAATTGGTGGTTCTGTGAAGGTGGCCGTAGTGGGGGTTGTGGGTGGTGCGATCGTGCGATGAAATGGTGGTGGTTGTGATGGTATGATGATGATGACGATGGTGGTTGCAATGGTGCTATGACAATGGTGATTGTGATGATGATGTAGATGTCTACGATGGTGGTTGTGCGAAAAGGATGGTGAAGATGTAATGGTGGTTGTTCTCCGGCTAGTCCACGGTGGGGGTGGGGGTGGGGGTGGGGGTGGGGGTGGGGGTCGCTGGTGGTGGAGGTCACGGCCTACAGGTGGTTTCTGTGGTGAAGGAGGAGTAGGGATTGGGTGTGGTGGGTTAGGGTGGGGTGGGGTGGGACCCCGTAATAGAATACTATTATTTTTAAATGTAAGAGTTATTTGGTAATTTCACACCAACTTAACTAGAAAAACTAACGAGCATCCACTCCAGGACTGGTCGTATTACAGTTTCGCAAACAGTTTGGACCAATAATATAATTTCTTAAAAGTTGGAACCAATCCTGTAATATAAACAAACCACGTGACCAATCGTATAATTAACTCTAACTTATATCAAACATTTACCAAGCAGGAGAGACTACATGAAGTTTTAACAATTTTAATTTCAGTTTAATTTTAATTCATACGAAAATATTTATGAATCAAACTCCCCCAAATATAAAATTTAAAATAATATACATACTATCGTCCGTTTCTACAAAACATTTATTGTCGATTATTATATATTTATTTTTAGAAATATTACGAAACTCACAAGAAAATTTGGCTGCTTTGATTAAAAAGTGTTTTTATATACACATATATAAATAATAATATAACGAACAGGTTGTGTCACTCATATCATATGGAAGGAATCTAGTGGCGATATAGTGGCAGACAAAATATGAGGGCAAACTCTCCGTAATGTTGGAGGAGCTAAGGGATTATAATAATAATAAATAATAAACAATCACCAACTTGCTTGGTAAAATTTGAAGGATTTAGGTATTAGTTTTAAATTAAGAAAAAATTTAAATAAAAGGTAATAAATCTAAAAGTGAAAAAAAATCTTAATCATTAATCTTTTAGTAAATGCTTGAGAATAAAATTTAAAGAAAAGTTATAAAGGAAAATTTTAGATATAGTCAATTTTATTGATTTTTTAAGTTCACGTGTTTTTTTCTAATTGTTTATAATTTTATATATAATATTATTTTTTATAAAAGTTACATCGTAAACACAAGCATTTTTATCAAAAACAATTGAATATCAATATATAAAATATAATAATTTTATTACGTTTTCACCTCACATATATATATATATATATATATATATATATATATATATTATATATATATATATATATATATATATATATGTTTGTCATTGTGTAGTTAATTGTGCCTTTTTGTTAATAATTATGTTTTTCTAAACACTATTTTGTGTTTTTTAAATGATGATTTAAAAAAAATATGTGTGCTATAACATTGTTGTGTAATTCAAGTATAAAAAGCAATGATAAATTAACAACTATTTAATATAATACATTAAAAATAATAATAAAATAACATAAAATGATATAATATATAAACACAATGATAAATATCTCATTTTATTTTTTGCTCATCATTGTGTTACCTGGATGCAATAAGTTTAGACATATGTAATACATCATGATAAAATAACAACAAAATTATATACTACATAAAAAACATTGACAAGTAAATACGAAATGATATAAATATAAAATACAATGATGAATGTATATAACAAATAATGAAAAATATTTGACACAATGAACTAATATTTGATATAATAACCTGACGTATTGGACACGATAACAAAATATCATCCCTCTCTAAACAATATAATGACAAATGTCAAACCAAAAATCTTCTTAAGTTTTTAAATTAAATATCAATTTTTAATATAATCAATCCTTGAAATTATGCATACCACATGCTAAAATTGCTTTTAACAAAACTATAAACACCGAATATTTAAATTACGAAGTTTAGTGTATCATTGATATAAAGAATGCTTCTAATAAATATAATACATTATTTTGTATTAGTTTAAAATATAAATTAGTAATTAATTTGATAATTGATGTTAAATTTTTTGGAAATTAATAAACAATGTTTAGAAGAGTAGGTTTAAAGATCAAACTTCGTATATTCTTTTCTTGAGTGTGAAAGCCAATATTTAATATAATGTGGATATATTTTTAAATATTACTTATAAAAAATTCAAAGTACTATTATATTATAAATTCAATCAACCAATGAATATGTACTTAAGAGATGTCATATTTATTTGTCTTTGGATATGATTCTTCCCCCCTTGCTTTCAAATTTTAGGTACTTCAAAAGCGATCTATTAAGAAACTTGATCCTCAACATGTCTCCATGATTTTAAAAAGGAAAGAATAATAATTGACTTAAAGCTTTATACACATGGAAGATGATGTCTTCCCATCAATATATTACTTAAATGACCATTTTATCAATGATATGAATAAAGTCATATAAAGAACAAGCAATGTAACTTAACAAGTGAAATTCGCGTCTTTTGTGTTTGCTGTGAAAAAGACCAAGAAAGATAGGATCCTTTACTTTCAAGAAAATCTCTTTTGGTATCGATATACATCAATCAAGAAACATGATTGATTCTAAGCGTAAGGAGGGACAAGAAAGCATCATCATATCAATTCTTGGATTCTTTAAATCTATAAGATTCAAACAAGATAGAAAAAAAATTTCCCATAGGAAACTTATTGATTCCACTTATCCACATTGGTGACATCTTTTATGTACTTGTGTTCTATCATAAGATATGGTTCTGAGTGGGGCCCACCCCTCCATGATATGCATCATCCATTACCATCACCACAATACGAGCAAAATGTAAACGATTTGTAAAAATTATCCGTTATCGATAAACGCATGCCATGAGACTCTATCACCATACATCTTTGCAAAAAAACTACTTTTTGCACAGATATCAAATGGGTTTTTCACAAAAAAAGACTAGAGAGACAACCATCATTGGAAAAAGCCAAATCAGTCAATGTACATGTCTTAATGCATGAGGTACAAGTCATGGTAGCAGGGCATAAGAAGACATACCTTCTAAAAGCTAAACTCAACTCATTGAAATCAAAAGGAAGAACGCTAGAACTTCACACAAACAAGAAATCAGTTCATAAGTAGAAACTTAAAAGTTAAAACCCTAAAAATCAAAGATCTTGTAATATACCAAACATATTCTTGAATTCATCATCATCATCATCTTCTTCTTCTTTTAATATCATGTCATGTTTAAACTTAGAGCCTGATACATCCATGAAGACTGTTTGAGTGATATATCTGATGAACTGTGTTTCTTGATCTGTTACCACTCAAAAAACTTGAATTCTTTATACTACTCGACCCCGTTGAAGACGATGAAAAACTCGGTACGGAGTCTGATGATTCGGGCTTATTCGTCACCTCCTCTTCCTGTTAAAGCTTGTTGGGGCCAAAGTGAGCTCGATTTCACATTCGTCTTCTTCGATTTTCTGATGATCATCTAATGTTTCTGTAACATGATTATACTCTTTAATTGTTGCAGGCTGTTCCAAATCAATCTTCTTCATCTGTTGATCATTATTACTGAAGCATATGTTTTGTTGATGATTATGTCTGTAATTTGCAAGTTCTTCATCAACATCTTCTGGATTTGATACAGTCTATGAAGCTCGTATACCTTAAACAAATTAAAAACTAATCATCACCCAAAATCTATAAGAATGTTAGATTTTCACTCACACATATATGCATATGTTATATGTATACCTGCTCTTTGAAGGTTTTTCATGCTTTAACAAAGCCATCTTCATGCATTCTTTATCATATGGTTGAACAAGCTTGTCCATTGTTATCTTCTTCAATTTTCGATTAAAAGAAGAAGCGAAATCGAATTTTGTGTTGCTAATTAAGATTCCAATCTGCTAAGAACTGCATTTGCGGAGCATAAAAATTTATAGATTCAGAAATTGCATGGGACTAATGTAGCACAAAAGGTTAAGAAGGAATTGAAATCAAGATTCTTTTTTGGTTGTTTTATTCATATGCCATCTTTAGTACAATAATCATCACTAAAGAAACTTTCTGAAAGATGTAAGACAGATTGCAAAATCGAATCAAGTGATGAACTCATGATCATATATCGTGTAAAGATTCAAGTGATCTTGAGCCAAATGATTGACGAAGAACACGAAATTGAGCATTGAAGATCATAGGATCACATCGGCATATGACATCAATCATATCATATTACAAGTAATTATATCATTTGGATAATAATTTCCAAAATTGGGGAAGAACAAGAAGAATCGTTAGATTTAGAACCTTTTGGAAGTGGCAAAGATTGAAGCAAGTTGGTAGTGAGAAGATATGATGTTTTTAACTCAAGGAGTCCTAGTGATTGTGTTCCAAGGTGAAGAAGAAATAAGCATATTAGAAGGGGGGGTGGGGTGGTGGTGGGGGTGGTGGGGTGGGGTGGGTGTGTCTCTTTCTTTGTGTTGCTTACAACTCAGAGTGGTGATAGAGAATAACCACAAACAGCTAATCTCAGTTTGTTTGATACGCATGATAATAACTTTAGGGTGACACCTTACAATCCTCGTTCAACAATATTTAAATTATTGGGGAGTAAAGTAGCAGCTATTTTATTAAAAGTGATTTTATCATGTTGTTTTATTAAATTATTTCTATTCACTTTAGTTAAGTCTATCTGCTATTAGGTAAGATTGAATATTGTTCAAGACCTATATATCAAAAGTATGCACTGATAATAGTTCTCTAATCATAAGATTATTAAGAGCTTAATTCAAGTTCCGTTAAAAGAAAGATATAATTAAGACGTGTTAAAGTTGTGTTTCTGTCTATTTATTTATCTATAATAGGTAGTGTCAAGTGATCTTCATCGAAACGATAACCTAAAATCGAATGGTTAGGGTTTGCATATTTATTTTCTGGTTATTAATTAGACAAATTACTACTCCGACGCTAGCCAAATTTCATTTACATGCACACAAATATTTAGTTTTATTTGAAAATGAATTTTTAGTAATGATAAAAGCTAGATAAAAAAATACGTAAAATAAAATATACCATGAGATAGATTGGTGTATGATTTATTAAATTTAAAGTGCACAGAAGTTCAAAAGCATGCTGAAGTCGAGGCATATACCAAACAGATCTTACTCCTTTGTCCAATCTCCTTCATGTTCTGTGCAACTTCTGCCCTGCTGCCACCCCATTTGTTTTTTTTTTTTCCTCCCTATTTAATTACATAACAATGGAGAGTAGTTTTCTTTTTTAATTTTTTAAGTTTAGGTAAATATCACATTTCTAAATGGAAATGTCTACCTTTATTACCTTTTTAACAAAAAAAACACTAGAATTATAATACATTTGTACATAATGTTTGATAAAAGTAAGAAGAGTTTGAAAATAGTGAGTTCAAGGGTACATCACATATCAAAGTTAGAGCAAAAGTATAAATTTGATCTAGTTCTTAGGGTTTTTAATTGAAAATTAGTATTTTAGTACTAAACGACCCTTGTTCTACAAAAATCATTTTGTTTTAATCCAAAATTACGTTTTATACTAACTTCTTAAAAAAAATGAGTTTATTTCATCAACCCTTTCTGAAAATAAGAAAAATAATATAATTGCAATTTGATGTCATACATTAAGAATTTAAAAATGAAAATAGAATAAATGCTGTAGGAGTAGATATTATCCATACTATACGAACCGGTGTGGGTCAGTACTAAAGGGAATATGTGGAGGACGAATTAGGTGTCAACATAAACTTGGCCTCACTATCAACAGATACTACTGGCCGTTCTTTTTATTTGTCAGGATGCACATATAAAAATCTTGTTTGTCCAACTTTATTATTAATTTGATGAAATAACCTCCCTCTATAAATCTTTATGAAAACTACACAAAGTTGCAATTTTACTTTTAGAAATGAAGCGGTACTGTTTAATATTGTGATGATACATACATAAATATAAATTATGTACCTAATAAAAAGAATAGAATACATCATGATATGAAATATATATGTATATAGAGATGAAAGGAAAAATTTTTTATAGTACTTGTAGGATGTAGATTGATATTGTAGTTTATAATCTGGTGGATCTTACATAAAATTATAAAAGTATGATGTAAAATGCTAAGAACAGATTTTCTGTAATCGTCTATAGTTCTTTTAATCCTCGTTTTAAATGTAAAATTTCGTTCTATCGAAATATATAAAACTTTTCAACCAAATGTAACAAGTATTAATAATTAAAATAATTTTTAAAGTTCCTTTGACAAAAAAACCTTTTTTTTGTCTAGAAGTTATTAACATAAAAAGAACAATCCAAGAAGATTATGTTCCCGTGTTTCCTTGATTTGAATTAGATCCAATAATTCCGTCTTTCACATTAATAAGCATGTGGGGCAAGGGTGGACTTAACTTCTAATCAATAAATTAAAACAAACCATAATTATTCTGTTTAAGATTCATTTCACATGCAAAACATATCTTTATTCACCCAATAATTAAATATATAAATATGATAATAATTTATTTAGCATAAATAGCATAAACCCACATTGGAAAATATAATATGTTGTTGATCTGTCACAGATGCAATTATCATAATCCATTGGCTTATAATTTTCTACTATAATTTATTAATATATTATTGAAATAAAAAATAGGTAAATAGGATAATAAGACACAATGTAGACCAACTGCAAGCCTAGTTTGGCCGCCCCGCCCAATGCTGGAGATCCGGTTGTGTGTGTTGGGGCCA
>JACCIY010000686.1:0-35620 GCA_025506505.1 Flaveria sonorensis | reverse complement strand
GAAAGAGAAGAGGTTTGAGAAATAAAGTGGTTCCACTCGTACGTGTGTCAGTGGAACACTGAAAGGGTTCCGTCTACATGGGAGACGGAGGAAGAAATGAGGCAGCATTACCCACAGTTATTCGAAGAGTGACAGGTTTTCGGGGACGAAACCTCTTTAAGGGGGGTAGACTTATAACGCTCAAAACTTCGGTCAAATAAAAGAAAATAAAAGTATCAAGAAAGCAAAAAGAAGCCAAAGATGAGGGGTGTTTTGTGTAAAAGTACACAAAAGTCAAAAGTTCACTTTATATGGGCATGGCCGCCCATATCACTCCTGCTGTACTGTGTTCAAACCGAATAAGAAGATGAAGAAGCTGAATTCGATTTCTCTCAGTTTCAAGGAGAAAAAGAGGCCGATTCTCTCTTGTGGTTAGTGTTCTTTGTATTTTATGGTTCGGTTTGTTGGTTTTGACCATGAACCGATTTTATGTTTTTTAAACTTCTTTGGTGCTGAAATGCATGTTTTAAACCGATTTTTATGTTCAAACGCCTAAAAAAGCAAAAACAGATAACAAAACACATAAACACATATAAATCGTTTCATGGTCAAACCCAACAAACCGAACCCTAAAATACAAAGAACACTAACCAAAGCGAGAATTAGCCTCTTCTTCTCCTTGAAACTGAGAGAAATCGAATTCAGCTTCTCTTCTTCTGATTCGGTTGAACACAGTAGCAGCAGGAGTGATATGGGCGGCCATGCCCATATAAAGTGAACTTTGACTTTTGTGTACTTTTACACAAACCCCCTCATCTTTGGCTTCTTTTTGCTTTCTTCTTTGATACTTTATTTTTTTTTATTTGACCAAAGTTTCGGGCGTTACATAGTCCCTGTCATCGAATTGCCCGACTGAAATCAACTTTAGCTCCAGTCCTAGAATAACCCTAACATTCCATAAGCTCCATCTAGTTCTAAATGATGTTTTTAATCGATGTCTCCATGCCTGTCGCTTTAATGATTTCCCCATTACCAAGCCTTACCTTCCTAAAATCACATTTCTTTAGTTTTTTTATGTTGTGTTTTAGTGGGTAGCATGAAATGAAACACAAAATTCATGACCCAGAGTCCATATTACTCTTCACACTAAGGATCAGCATTTCATTTCAGAATTATCCTTGGCAGTGTTTAATCTTATTTTGGACATTAACTATAACATATCCCACCCCATTGCAGTTCTAACACTTCATATTTTTTCGAACTCTAGACGAACTGTTCCCTCACTCTCACTTTTCTTACTATTCCTTCCACCCCTACCCACATTTAACAACTTAGAGGAAGATGATCCACCCTTGATTCTTGTGTCTGATATTCTCACTAAGAATCAACTCTCTAGTTCATTAAAAAGTCATACCACTAACCCCTATAGAACTTGCAACAGTGGTAACTATCCCAAACTAGCTATCATGCAACAAATATATCAATAGTAGAACCTGAATATCATCGTCAAACTTCATCCCAACAGATTGCAGTCTTGAAAAAATTAAATTGTGGTTGTTAATCTGAGATGTATCGAGCCACCTTCATCATCTTCGTGTTCACAAGCTCCCAAATCAAGAATACTTTATTACTTGCTGATGATTCTCATACATATTTAACAAAGCTTCATCATAACATTAGTTTTGGTCTCTTTTATGATGTTAAAAGCAATGCTCTTCGTCAAAGCCAATGTAATAACCGCCTTGGCTTTCTTGTTCTTTGATTCCTAAATAGCTTTTTTTAGCTTTATTCATTTTCTCTGATTAATCCTCTAGTGTGATATCCAAGTCTTTTTGACAAAGCAACGCCTCTAAGTGCATTTTCCACCAATCGAACTCGGAATTGTTGAATTTCTTGATCACTACCTTCCCATCTTCTACCATCACAATAGCAAACAAGAAACAAATCGAAACAGTGCACAGACACAATGATAGCATGGGCCTAAACTTGATGGATGTTTTATTAAACATTGTGAAATGACCGATTTGCTCCTACAATAAACCTTACAGACACACCCAACCCCACACCTGATTCCTAAAATAGTTGATAATAAATCTTCAGAGAAAACAAAAACGAACTACAATTACACAAAACCTAACCTTTACCCGACGAATCCATGAATTCTTCACCAAACTCTGATCGGCAGCTTCAAAGAGTTTCAATTTGGCAGTCAGTCTCGATCACGCAATCACAAAAAACAAAAAAACAAAAAAACAAAACAAAAAATTGTTTTTCCTTCTTTTTCTTGTTCGTGGAAAATAAAAAAAAGAAATATGTCCCCCAACATTCTTGAGGTCCATGACCAAAACACAACAAACCTAAAAATAATTATTGTTTTTCGTGCAAGCCCTGAAGAAAAAAAAAGAAAACGCAATTGCGTTTTTTTCTCGTCAAGTGCGAACACCCAAAAAACGGTAGATTGAACACGAGTAATCAAACATCTTTGTGAATCGCTTATTCAATGCATTTCGTGCGTACAACGAGCCAAAGCATTGATATCACTTGTTGGGGCAAGGGGCGCCAACGCCGCGACCCCACGGTGAGGGCAGGCACCGCAAGGCAACACTGTGGCCGATAAACCACGCTATGGATCCCCTTCATTTCCCGGCATGTTCACGCCGTTTGTGATGCCAAATGGCTATATTCCTTTATTTAGAAAAAATTCATACATGATTATAACAAATTACGGCAACACTACTTCTTCTGTGCATATTCGAGATTTACCGACCATTCCAGTTGAGAACAAATATACAAAATTTGGAGTTATACAATGAGAACATACGTTTTAGACTTAATTCGATCTCATGGAACAAAGATTACAATTACATAACATGAATATATATAAAAAAAACTAGGGTTAATGACTTAGTGAACACGAAAACAAATACGAACATGAGCCTTTATTCTTTTTATCTCCAACTTGAGCCTAAGCCCAAAAAGTTCTTCAAACCCAACAATAACACGAATCTCAAGAAAAATAATCACTATGGATAAAATATAAAAGAACAACCCATAAGTGTCGTAGGAGCCAACAACCTTGTGGCCTTAACACATGTAGCAGCAAGAAGACAAACTCAATTGCATGTATTAGAGGCTAGTACTTAATGCCTTAAATGTTATAATGTTATAAAATGAAAAGTACTTTGATCAACTAGTATGACACCCTCTCGTTGTTGCGGGATGACACGAATAGTTAGCACATATAATAAAATGTTACAGAAAACTTGGCTACAGTCACATGATATTACATTCAATTTAGTATCTAAGCTTCTTACAGCTTGTTAACTGAACCTTTAAATCTCACAACAACAAATTGCAATACCTCATCGGCTAATCCTTGGACATCAGCTACGACCTAAGCCTTCTCAACTTTATAGGGCTGAGGAGATTTTATAAAATTCAGGTTCATAATTTCTTACTAGATACTTTGAGCTGCCTCCTTTGATACAAACATTAACTATGCATCTAGGTGTCTTTATTGGATCACATGCAACCCAATAGGCAAATGAATTTATGTCACAAAAGTGGAATTCAGGTTTAAATGTACGAACTTTAGATCAATAATCATATGATAGCACACATGCTAAATAAACTCTATAGAAGATAATAACACAAGAAAGGCAATCTTTAATCAATACCCACAAGAAACCCCAAATTACAATCCAAAACACTAAGCATATGGGCGTAATTTGACACAAATCGTATATTTAATTAAACTTAGAAATTAGAGGATAAATCATTGATCGAAGCATTCATATCTCAATATGGATGTTGCCTTTATTGCACCAAGAAATGTAACTTTATAACATACTACTAATCATCCAACATAAATTATTATAATCATCCATGTAATATACTTTCTTGGCATAAAAAAGATCAGAAAACGAAAAACATAATGAACTAATAAAAGATAAAAGGACTGAACCATACCATTAGCTATTGACCAACAATACTTAATTTACCCTGCGGTCGTAAAGACGCTAAGCGCATAAAACTCCTTTAAAAGATTAAAATTAAAGAACAACACAAATGGTGATTATGATAGTATGTTTATTGCTATCGATTACATTACATGGCCTGCAGAAATAGTTCATGCATGTATATAACCGTTAATCACATTATACGCACTACAGAAATAATTCATGTTGGAACACACTTTCTGGTTTGCAACTGGAAATTAAAAGAAACAATAGTTTTACGATTGAAAATAAGATAAATGTAAGGGTCAATGCATTGTTGAAAATAAACTTTCTGCTCTACTTTATTCAACCCACCATGATGCTTAAATACAAAGACTCTACAACTGTAAATAATCAAAATAGAAACAACCTTACTAACCACATCAAACTCAATAAACTTCTTAGCACTCATTTTGGTAATAATAAAAAACATCCATTTTGATATTATTTTTCAAAACACCCATTTTGGTAATTATTTTTCCCACCTACACCCTTTTATGAAAAAACTCTATTGAATACCCCTTTGCCCATCTTCAACATTAATGGTATATAATGCTTTAAAGCATTCTCCCGCTGCATAGTTAGGGAGGTTCAAACCTCTATAATTTAAATAGCTATTTTTAATGCAACTCAAATATTCTAAAATATAACAAATACATGTGTGTATTGCAAAACCAAGGTAGCTTATTGTAGGACTGTATCATGTACAAAACACCATAAATCAGTATGAAGTCCTCAAAATATAAGCAATACCATATTATACTAGGGAACTTGGGCTCATTTGGCCAAAAAGCAATACCATATTAACTTTATTCGAATCAAGCGACGTTAGGGGATCGGTCTTCGTAAAAATTGCAGGTAATTACTCATATTAATCATCTTCAAAGATTTGAGACCTTGAAGCCCATCCTTGTTGACAACCTTAACAGCAAGAGGCAAAGATTTCTGACCAACCCTAACATTCAAGTCGAAGCCATGACATTTTATATTGCCAACGGGAGTGAAGCAGTCATCACTGAATGTATTGCGTGATCTGGAGATGAAACCGCTGATGGATTTCAATGGTCCCACTGATTGGAATTGAGTGACCTAGAATAGAATAAATGTAAACTGAGGCGTTGTATGACTAGAAATTGAATGAAGGTGGAGAGTCTCTGGCATCTTAGGGCTTTAGGAAATTCCATTGAAGAGGGATCAGATGAGTGAATGCAAGGGTAACTGGGGAGGCCAATGGGCGCGTCTTACAAAAACATATGAATTTCCAATTTTGCCCCACATATATGTATTATATATACTTTGATCAATTTGAAAAATCTTAAAACCTTGTTATTCCTTTCATTCACAAATTAATAGTTTTTTAATTAATGTGTAATGGTTCAATTTCATGAATAAAATCTTATCATGGACTACAAAACCTCATGATTGAATGACTCTTCATACTTGAAAAATCCAAGATTAAGATAAAAGGTATCCAGTTTATTTTTATGTGTTGTGTATTTGTTTTTTAATTTGTGGTGTTCGTAAAATTATTCTTTTTCATATTAAAAGACAAAAAAGAATCTTTTGATTTGGTATCTTCAAGAAATAAGATGAAAATTAAAGTATGCATGTTTAGCAGCTTTAGCTAATCCAAAATTAAAATGATTGAAACACATGATATGCTTCATTAATCATGCCATCTACTGGCTCGGACAAGTTCAATACAATTTTCTTATATCATTCTGGCCGTTAACTGCAGAAAATTGAAGACTGTGATGGACTATTTTCATACTGGTGCTCCTATATCCAAAGATTGTAATTCCTCCTTTGTTGCTTTAATTCCAAACAAACAGGAGCTATTATCAGTTCTAAATTATAGATCAGTCAGCCTTATTGGCTGCTTAAATAAGATCATCTCTAAAATTTTGACAAATAGATTGAAAAAAGTAATTCATTTATTGGTTAACCCACGTCAAATGTGATGGCAGGAGAGCAGGTAAAATTAGAAGAAAAAAATAGAGTAGAGGAATGGTGATCCATCTTTCACGGACCATGCTCTGTGTTTTTTTCTTTGACTTTTTTCAACACCCAATCTCTATAAGAGATTCATCTGCATTGTAACAAAGATATCACCAAGAAATAAAACCTTCCAGTTACCAGAGTGGATGCAGGTCAAAGAAGAGACCGAACCACTATATATCTTTGTGTTGTTCTTGTGATCAAGTGTGCGTGCGTTGTGGCTGTGTTGCGTGCATTCGTGTGATTCCCGTGTGTTGATCCTAACAACTAGTATCAGAGCTGGGGCTATCAAACACACAAACAAAGAAGGTGTAGAAGAAGATACTCACCTATGAAACCGGAACCAGGGTTCCGATCAGAGACAACCGTCGAAGCTCTCTTCACTCGCTTGAGTTTCCATTGTCGCCAGTCTCTTCTCTCTTGCGACTGGGTTTGCTGACCATTAGTCGCCATAAACTAGGGTCTCGATTTAGAGATCAGAATCATCGCTGCCTTCAATCTTTGCTCTCTGTTTTTTTGTGATGGTTGATTGTGTGAAGAAGAAGAAGAGAAGAATTAGGGGGTGTTTGGGATTGCTTTTCAAAACGCCTTATTGACTTATTAACTTTTTCAATAAGTTAATAAGTTAGTATGGACTGACTTATTAACTTATTTCCCTCACAATCATCACATTACCAAACACTATAAATGACTTTTTAACTTTTTAAAAGTTAAAAAGTAAAAAGTTTGTAAAAAAGAGCACTCCCAAACACCCACTTATTGATTGTGAAGAAGAAGAGAAAGAGCAGAGATATTTCTTCTTGTTGTTGTGGAGAAGAAGAAGACAAGAAAACAAAAAAAGGTGTTTATTTATTAAACAAAAGCAAAAGGATAGAAACCTTTTTTTATTTTCAACGGTGGTTCATGCTTCAAGAAAGAAAAATATTTTTGAGCCTATAAGTTTCAAGTATTGACAGAAACAACCCCTCAACCTTTTAACCAAGATTCCATCAACTTTCATGCATTTTCGTTAACTCATGAAACATATAAGTTTCTTGCTTTGGTTATTGCTTTCGCTCGTATAATTGCCACTTAGCGGTACAAACCGGTTTGGTTAGTAGTAATTTGGTAATTTGTGTTGTTAAAATGGCAGAAGATAGTAAAATCAAGATTTACAAATTCGATGGTAGCGATTATGGGTTTTGGAGAATGCAAATTGAAGATTTGTTCTATCAAAAAAGTTTCAATTTGTCTAAGTTGGGTGAACAACCGGATGACATGTATGACGACGAATGGAAACTGTTGGATAGACAAGCCTTGGGTGTGGTTAGGCTTTCTTTGGATAAGAATGTTTCATATAACGTTATCAATGAAACAACCACGTACGGTGTTTTGAAAACTCTGTCCAACATGTATGAAAAACCATCCACTTCGAACGAAGTATTTCTCATCCGACAATTGGTTAACACCAAGATGAAGGAAGGCATGTTGGTTACCGCTCACATAAATAAGTTTAACTCGATTATCTCTCGTTTAGCCTCAATCGAAATAAAGTTTGAAGATGAAGTAAAAGGCGCTCCTCCTTTTATCATCTTTGCCCGATAGTTGGTCAGGCACAGTCACAGCTGTTAGTAGTGCCTCTGGAACTACCAAACTCACTTTCGAGAGTATTTGTGACTTGATTATAAATGAGGATATCAGACGGAGAAGCAATGGTAAGACTTCTAATTCTAGTTCTCTGTTGCATACAGAAAGTAGAGGAAGAAGAAACGATAGAGGACATAATCGAGGCAGGACAAAGTCTAGAAGAAGGGGACAGTCAAAGAACATAAAAGACATTGAATGCTAGAATCGCAAAGAAAAGGGTCATTTCAGAAGCCAGTGTACAAAACCAGCTACAAAGAAAGAAGTAAACAGTGTATCCTCGGAAGGATCAGGTGATACTCTCATCTGTTTTGTTAAAGATTCAGTTGAGTCCAGGATTATGGATTCAGGTGCTTCTTTCCATGCAATATCATGATCAGATATGGTCAAGAATCTACGAACAGGTAACCCTGATAAAGTTCATTTAGCCGATGATCAAATGCTTGATATTACAGCTATTGGAGACGTTGACTTGAAAACTTCATTAGGAACAATATGGACATTGAAAGATGTCAGGGTTATTCCTAACTTGAGGAGAAAGTTCATTTCAGTTGGGAAGTTGGATGATGAAGGCTTTAATGTTCACTTTGGGGGTGGATAATGGAAAATAATCAAAGGAAACTTAGTGATTGCCAAAGGAAAGAAGAAAAGCACTTTGCATATGATAGAGATACCTGCTGAAGGTGTCAATGCTATGATATCCGGTCCAAGTCCATTCAATTTATGGCACCAATGACATGGACACATGAGCGAGAAAGGATTGAAGATGTTAGCTTAGAAAGGAAAGTTTTCAGACTTGAAGAAAGTGGAAATTGAATTTTGTGAATCTTGTGTCCTCGGAAAAAAAAAGCGGGCTACTTTTGTGAAGACAAGAAGGACACCAAAAGCTCAAAGGCTAGAGCTTGTTCACTCGGATGTGTATGGACCAACTTCAGTTTCATCTCTAGGAGGCTCAAGATACTAAGTTACCTTCATCGATGATTCGACACGCAAGGTATGGCTCTATTTTCTTAAACATAAATCTGATGTATTTGATGGTTTTAAGATATAGAAATCTACTGTTGAAAATGAAGCTGATTTGAAGGTAAAGTGCTTAAAGTTGGACAATGGTGGTGAATACATAAGCAAGCAGTTCACTAACTATTATGCCAAGGAAGGGATAAAGATGATCAGGATAGTTCCCAGAACTCCTAAGCAGAATGGTGTGGCTGAGAGAATGAATAGAACTCTAAATGAGAGGGCTAGAAGCATGAGGATGAATGTCGGGATGCCTAAGACATTTTGGGCCGATGCAGTTAACACTGTAGCCTACCTGATTAACCGTTCACCATCTGTTCCCTTACATTTCAAGTTGCCAGAAGAAATGTGGCAATGGAAGGAGGTAAATCTAGAACACTTGAAAATATTTGGTTGTAGTTCTTACGATTGGTTAGAAGACAGTGATAGGGATAAGCTGGACTCAAAGGCCAAGAAGTGCACATTCATTGGTTATGGGTCAGAACTGATGGGTTACAGGCTTTAGGATAATGAAGGTAGAAAAGTAATCAGAAGCAAGAATGTCATCTTTAGTGAAAATGAATTGTATAAAAACAGAAACACCAAACGACCGGAAGTTTTGAAAGAATATGTTGAGTTTTAAAGTGAGGGAAGAAGAAAGAAGTTTCAGTTGAAATCCCTGAATCTGGGGATGATTCAACCAATAGTGGGAGCTTAGGGGATAATTCTAGTAATGAGTTTGAAGATGAAGAAACTACTCCTCAAACTCCAGAATCCCCAGAAACACCTCAATTTCAACCAAGAAGATCGTCTAGAGTCACTAGACAGCCAAACCGATATTCACCATCAGTCAACTACATACTTTTGACTGAAAATGGTGAACCTTAGTGTTACTCTAAAGCTATGGGGTTGAAAGATTCATTGCAGTGGGAGCTTGCAATGAAAGATGAAATGAAGTTGCTTGTGAAGAACAAGACCTGACACTTAACAAAACTTCCATTTAGGAAGAAGGCTCTTCAGAACAAATGGGTTTTTAGGGTCAAGGATGAACATGATGGTTCTAAACGGTACAAGGCAAGATTATTAGTCAAAGGTTTCAACAAAAAGAAGGAATTGATTTCAATGAAATATTCTCTCTAGTGGTGAAGGTGACTACCATCAGACTTGTTCTCAGTATTGTAGTAGCAGAATGCTTGTATCTAGAGCAGCTAGATGTCAAGACAGCGTTTCTACATGGTGACCTAGATGAAGACATCTACATGATACAGCCAGAGGGTTTTCAGGTTAAAGGTAAAGAAAACTTGGTGTGTAAATTGAAGAAGAGTTTATATGGTCTGAAACAAGCGCCAAGACAATGAAATTTGAAGTTTGATAACTTTATAGGAAGAGTTGGTTATAAGAGTTGTCACAATGACCATTGTTGTTACATCAAGAAGTTCAAAGGTTCTTATATTATTCTACTATTCTATATAGATGATATGTTAATTGTCGGTTCAGACACGTTAGAAATCAAGAAGTTAAAGAAACAAATGTCTAAAGAGTTCGAAATAAAAGACTTGGGAGCTGCAAGCAAAATACTTAGAATGAGTATTTTCAGAAACAAAGATGGTTCTTTAATACTATCTCAAGAAAAATACATTGGGAAAGTGTTAGAGAATTTCAGCCTTAAAGAAGCCAAGATTAGAAGTACACCTTTGGGAAGTCACTTTAAGCTCTCTAAAGTTCAGTCACAAAAATCAGATGAAAACAAGAAAGAAATGGCTAAAGTTCCTTATGCATCTGCAATTGGTAGCCTCATGTATGCAATGGTATGCACAAGACTCATGCAGTAGGGGTTGTTAGTCGTTTTATGTCCAATCCGAGTGATGTGGAATAAGGTATACATATTTTATATAAATATTTTCTATCTTTTTGAGTAACTTTTGAGAAATTTTAAATAATTTTAATCATATTTGATTCAAATTCGAATTTTATAAGTTTCAAGAGACTATAAGCTCTAAAGTATATATTTTTTAGAAAAACTTGTGACCAACGAATGCAACTTCAAATACATCTTATGAATTATTACAATTACTATTATTAATTTAGTCAAAAGTTAAGTTTACTAGTTATTGTAATACATGTAACTATGTTGATAACTTTCAAAACAAGAATGAATTTAACTTAATAAATATATAACAGGAGGTTAGAATATGAGAAATTGTGATTCATGTTTAGAAAGTCAGTAGTGTATTTAATTTTTTAACTAAAAATTGGTTAATTTTTTTTTTTGAACACCAGTTTAGGCCCACGTGATATTAATTTTTCAAGACTGGATTAATTGTGTTGATGGGCCAACATGTGAAATCAAATGCATGCCCACAAGATAACTACAAAAAGTGGCAGAATGGGGGAATCAACCTAACTTCCATTTTAAAAAACAATCGAAAAACGACAGAACGAAGGAGAGTACATGCACGAAAAAGAAAAAGAGAAGGCATTTTGATAGTATTCAACGTTGGAGTTTGAGCATGATTGGAGAGAAAATATTAAGCTGAGAACAAGATCTGAGAGCAACGATTGAAGCATTCAAGTATTGAAGATCATTCGGTTTTGTCTCGTTATCAATTATTTTTCTTTGTTTTATTGTTTCTCTCATTTATCTTTATAAAGTTTGCAACTTTATTATTGTTCTTGATGTTTTTGAATGTTATGAGTAGCTAACTGTTTAGTACTACCTAGGTTGGGTTGAAAACTATTCATGTTTTGACTAAATATTCGGTTTTGATTTTGTATATTGTTTATTAATCTTAGAATTGATTATTTTCTCAATTAAATATGATTATGTGTATTGTTTCATGCTTGAAGGTTATTGCCATGCTCGTGTATGTTTAATCTTGATTGATTGCGTGACATCTAGATTAGGTTTGCACGTTAAAATTAATTACTTTGTGTTTTTAATTTTAGACTTTGATTAGAGATGATCTTAGGAGTATTGGTTGTGACTTGATAGTATTTGCAATGTGCTACCTTATCTAAAACCTAGGGATGATAGATATTGCTTAAAACCTCCTACCCGTTGCTTGTTGGGTTTAGATTTCGCGAGAGCGTGTTTTGCCTTTCATTCGTTGTGTTAGTGTTTTAGGATATTTAATTAGATTTAATTAAGTTGTCCTTTGTCTTAGGGTTAGAAAATATAATCTTAAAGACATTGTGGTAGAAAACCTAGAGGCGATCTTCCATTAGACGTTTTAATAAACCTTTTGTGCTTCACACGTGTCTTTGGTTTTCTTAGGGAGTAGCAACATACCTAGTTAATCCTAGATTCTTATTTTTAGAGATAGTCATATGAGTCATTCCCTTTAGGTCATCATATGTTAGTTGGATTCCTGCCTAGGTAGCTATTTTATATATTTGATCGTATTCAAGTTTCCAAGTTTGAATTCTTAATTTGTTTATTTCATTCGTCGTGGTTTGATTAATTAATTTTAGTTAAATTGTTTATTTTTTTTATAAAAAAATTTACTTAAAATAATTGAATTAATTAGGTTAGAAGTTGATAGAGGTTTATTATCGAGAGCCGCCAATAGTGTCCACAGATTCGATATCCGGTCTTACCTAAACTTTACTATATCACGACCGGTACACTTGCCAATTGTGTGAAGTTTAGTATGTAATTTCATTTTTGAAAACTAACTTGGGAAAATCATTTCTACAATAAATTAAATATATATTTTCACACATCAAGTTTTTGGCGCCGTTGCCAGGGACACTTTTTTGGCGATTTTGAGAACGACCCGAGTCGGGGATCTAATCATTTGTTTTCTAGTTTAGATTTTTTTAATTTATAATTAGGTTTAATTTGCCTTAGTTGTTAATTGCGCCTTTAGTTAGTATTTTGTCTTTTTATTTGTTTTGTCTTAATTAGCTAGGTAAATTTTCTTTTCTTTCCTTTTTAATTTTCTTTTAGTTTATGTACCACACCCGTTCTGCCAGACCACCAGAATTTCAGCCACTAGAAGATCCAGAGCGTGCGTTCGATCAATATTCGAATGAATCTGACATGGAGCTTGAGACTGAGGAAGACTCATACGACAACGAATCCACTTACGCCACAGAATCTACAATGGCCGACGAACGACCACCAGTGAGGAGAGTGACTGCCGACTACGCCAAGCCTACTACTGCTGGAGCTAGGTCTAGTATTGTACGGCCACCTGTCACTGCTAACAATTGGCAAATCCCTCCCCAAATCATTTCCATGGTCACTAATACTGTTCAGTTCCACGGGTTGCCTGCTGAAGACCCCAACTCTCATTTAGCTCGCTTCGCGAGGATCTGTGACACCTTTCAGGTGAATGGTGTTTCCGAGGATGCATGCAAGTTGCGCCTCTTCCCATTCTCTCTTACTGACCGTGCCCACAATTGGCTTGAGTCCTTACCCACAGGATCCATCACTACTTGGGCTGATACGCAAGACAAGTTCTTGTGTAAGTACTTTCCCCCTTCAAAGACTGCTCGTCTGAGGAGAATGATTCATTCATTTCAGCAGAAGTCGGGAGAGACTTTCTATGAGACCTGGGAGCATTTCAAGGAGCTAGTGCACAAGTGTCCACATCACGGTTTGGAGGATTGGGCGTTGATTGAGAAGTTCTACAATGGAGTTACTCCTACGACGAGGAACATGTTGGATACTACTACTGGGGGTAATCTAATGACCACCAAGACTGTTGAGGAGTGCAACATGATGTTCGAGGACCTAGCCATGAGTAGTTATGAGTATCCTGATTCTAGAGCCCCGGTTGCTGCTCAGCGAGGAGTGCACCAAGTTGATTCTGGCACTGCTTTAGCCGCCCAGGTTGAGGCATTAGCTAAGATGGTAGTAGACCTGCAGAAGAAGAAGGAACAGGCCTGTGAGATCTGTAGGGGTGGTCATGATACGATTGATTGTCCTATTTTTACTGATAGTTTTCATGAGCAGGTTGACTTTGTCAGCAATCCCAACCGGATGCAAGGAAATGCCTTCGGTAATTCCTATAATCCTGGTTGGATGAATCAGCAGAACTGGAGGAGTGGAAACCCACCGGGTTTTTAACCACGTACTCAAAGTCTATTTCAAAATCAGAGTTAGAATAGCGGCCAAACTAGTGGTATAGGTCAAGGCGAGAAGAAGCCTACCCTTTAGGAGATGATGATGCAATAGTCACAATTATTGACTCAGTTCATGGCAAAGGATGACACTAGGTATAAGGAAGCACAGGCTAGAGATCAGGCATATCAGGTTAGGTTCCAGGAGAACGAGGCCATGATCAAGAATCAAGAAGCATTATTGTAGAATATAGAAAGGACTGTGGGTCACTTATCAAATATGTTTCAGGAAAGGCAACCTGGAGGCTTACCTAGTAATGTAGTTGTTGGACCAAAAGAACCAATGAACCTGATCAGAAAATCCTTTAAGTCCCACAGACATTACAACAACTGAAGTAGTCTGCAACAGCTGAAGACATCAACTGATAACAAGGTCTGAAGACAAAGTCTGAAGTGAAAGAGCTGAAGACAAAGTCTGAAGTAAAGAACTGAAGACAAAGTCTGAAGACAAAAGCTGAAGACAAAGTCTGAAGCTAAAGAACTGAAGACAAAGTCTGAAGACAAAAGCTGAAGACAAAGACTGAAGACCAAGTTTCAGATGTTGTCACAACAGCTGAAGAAGACCTCTTCAGTAGTTGTGATGGTTTCCTTTCAGTAGTTTTATGTTTCTTGTATTCAGTACTTGTAGTTTCAGTAGTTTTAGTTTCATCTTGTACTTAGCATACTCTGAGATGTTCTCAGTTGTTGTGAACATTCTCAGTAGTTTGCTTACTTTCAGTTGTTTGTAATAATTCTGTTAGATGTCACTATCAAGTGACATCAGCAGACGTCACATTCCTTTATATAAGGAATGTTGACCTAATTGTAAGATGCGCAACCTGTGCAGCTATAGCGAAGCTTAGCACAGCTTAGTGAAGCTTAGAGGCCGCCATACCGAAGCATTTGTGCATGAATGATATTATCCCTTTTGCAGAAAACCCTCTTTCTCTATAACCGTGTACTGTTCCATTGAATATCTATTGTGTTCTTGCTATATTTGTCTAATTCTTGTTCTAATTCCGCTGCGATTCAACTCTAATTGATCAAACTTAGATCACTGATCCTGTCAAATGGTATCAGAGCGGGTTAATCATTGATCGGTTTAACAATTGATCATTGAAACTGCTATTTGATATCTAAAGTTTGATCGAATTAGCATATTTGCAAGAATTGGTTATAGAGATTGGTCTTCTGCTGCTTCTGGTTAGTCAATTTGAGTTTCTTCTTGGTTCATTTGAGTTTGTTGTGTTTTTGTGCTAAATCTGTTGAAACTTGATTGAATTGGTTTGAATCTGAGAATGACTACTCCTTCTAATGACCCTCACAATACTGGCTCCTCAACCAAGCCTCCGATGCTGGTTAGGAGTGAGTATAACATATGGCAACGAAGAATGCTCCATCACCTGTCTGTTAACAGTTCAGGTTGTTGGACATCTGTGGTTCACGGTCCACACAAGCCTATGGTGAACAATCCGGAGACCAACCAAATGGTTCCGAAGAAGAAGGAGCAATACTCAGATGAAGATCGTAAACTGTTTGAGATTGATGCTAAAGCCCATGGAATTCTGGCCATGGCACTGCCTAATGAAATCTATTCTGGGCTTATGCATCATGAAACTGCTCATGACCTCTGGAATGCTTTGAAGGAACAATTCGGAGGAACTGATGAGGTCTTAGCAAACAACAGAGAAATCCTCGCCCAACAATATGAGACATTCTCTCATAGGAAGGGTGAGACACTGACTCAACAGTTTGAGCGTTTCTCCTGCTTGATCTCTGAGCTGAAAATGGTCAAGCATGAGTATACTAACAGCCAGATGAACAACAGATTCCTCAGATCACTGCCTGAGAGATGGGACACATACACCATTGTCCTACGCTCCAGTGCAAATCTGGATAGCCTATCTCTCACCCAACTCCATGGGAAACTGCTTACATTTGAAAGAGAGATAGAGCAGAAAAGGAAACTGGCATCATCAGGAAAGCTCACTGATGACTTTGTACCAGGGAACACTGCCTTGGTCGGTCATGAGTCAGAATATGCTGGATCAGAAAGCCATTATGATGAGCATATAGATTTCTCTTCAAACAGTTCTGATCATGCATTTGTTGGTGTTGACAGTCATTCTGGGTGTAATAGTGATAATTTATGCTTTATCATGGATGATTTGATGGGTATTGCTGATGATGATTTAGAAGAGATGGATATTTTGAGCCAAATGGCCTTGATCAATATCAGATCTCAAAAGTTCTACAAGAGAACTGGTAGGAAATTTCCAGGACTCTCTGGCAAAACCAAAGTTGGTTTTGACAAGAGTAAGTTGAGGTGTCACAAATGCCACAGGCTTGGGCACTTTGCAAGAGAGTGTAGATCAACTGGATCTAACTCCTCTGCACCCTTTGTGACCTTTCCAAGCAATAGTTCACAAAACAAAGGGCAACATCCTGCTAGTTCTGGTCATCACTCACAACCTCAATCTCCTGCATATTTTGTCCCTCAGGGTCCAATGCCATATCCATATCCCTGCTATTACATGCCACAGCCAAATCCAGTTCAAGTTCCTATAGCACAACAACCTCAAGCCCTACCTGAGCCTCAACCATCTCCATCACAATCTCAACCTCATCACAGCTTCTTCACACCAGGAGTTGTTGACTGGAGCAGCTCACCAGATGATCTTTCTGGTTTCAATGAGCAATTATTTGCTGGTGCTGGTCAACATGGTGGTGAACATCCTTTTGGGAATCTTGCTCTCATGGCCCTGGAGTCTACTGAGGGTTCCTGCTCCAATGCATCATCTTCACAGGTAACCCAGGTATCTTCTGAGGCTAAAGCCAAGTTATGTTCTGAATCATGCATAGCTGCCTTTGTCTCTATTAGAGAGGCAAATGTAGCTTTAATCAATCAAAATCTTGAGCTTGAGAAAACTATTTCCAAAAGAAAAGCTGAGTATGAGTCTGCTCTTAATGACAAAGATGATGAGATTTACAAGCTTAAATGCCAACTTAATGATGAAAAGGCTAAGGTAGAGGTCATACTTGAGAACCACAGAAGTCTCAAAGAGACACTTGCAGCTACCCAAGTTGAGTGTGACCGCTGGGTAACATCCTGCAAGGGATTTGAAATGCTTCTCAGCAAGCAAACAGCTTCAAATGTGAAGTTTGGAATAGGTTACAATCATACTGCACCACCTACTGATTTTACTTCAAAATCAATAGTAAAATCTGAAGGTGAAAGTAATTTCCAAACCACATCATCATGTGATTCATCCTCAAATGATAATACAAAATTAGAGGATGAAGTCAGTGTTAAGATCTCAGCAAATCAATTGCCTGATGGTTTAAATGCTGATAAACACATGAAGCTGAGCAATTCAGATGTTGTCCCTCAAAGTACTCCAAGTACTGAAGGGCAAGTCACAACATCTGAAAAGCATTTCAAATCTGCTGAAATAAAAGGATTAACAACTGCTGAGGAATCTATCATACGGTCTTTCAGGACGGATAGAGAACAGCTGAAGAACAAGTCTTCAGTTGTTACCGATCCTTCAGTACTTAACACAAGTACTGAAAGGAGGAAAGTACTGAAGATCACACCTTCAGTAGTTTCCACTTCAGCAGTTGATCAATCCAAGATGAAGAATAAGCCATGTGAAATATGTGGTAAATTCAATCATCTATCTGATGAATGCTGGTACAAAAAGGGTTCCAAACTCAACAGAGATAAGCTCATTAAAGAAGAGATTAATAAAATGAAAAATGAGTTTGAGACCAAGTTTGTACCACAGTCATCTCAAACTGATAAACCCAAGGCCTCACCAAAATCCAAAAAGAAGGATGGGGTTTATCAGAAAACAGCTGATAGTGTTCCTCATGATAAACATCAGACTAAGTCTGTGAATTTCAAGAAGGAGGAAATGGTGGGTCACAGGAACTCATCAAAAACAAGTACTGATGTGTCAAATGAGCTGAAGGCTTTAGCAACAAATCAGACACAACTTGTTATGATGGTTCAGCATTTGTTGGGGAGAGTTAACCAACTAGATGCACCTGTGATCAAACCACTGAAAAGGAAATCCAAGCCCAAATCTAAGAAATCCATTTCAGCACCATCTCCACCTTCATCAGCTGTTAATCATGAGAAACAAGTTATGGTTAAATCTGTTGATGAAAACAGACCCAAAACCAAAAAGGTTTGGGTCTCTAAAGCTAACTAGTTTCTTATGATAAATGCAGGGTTCTTCAGCATGCCAAAGAAGCATCTGGTATGTAGACAGTGGAGGATCTATGCATATGACTGGGAGCAGTTCTCTTCTTAATGACTACTCTCAAGGAAAGAAGGGATTTGTCTCATTTGGAAATGATGCTAAGGGTTACATCATCGGGAAAGGATTTGTGTCAAATGGAGAAATCAGATTTGATGATGTTAACCATGTGGAGAATCTCAAGTATAATCTACTGAGTGTCAGTCAGATGTGTGATAAAGGGCATGTTGCACTTTTCACAAGCCAGAACTGCCGGATTCTGTCTTCCAAAGTTCTGAGGCTGATTGACAAGGTATTGGATGAACATACTCTCCTGAAGGCCAACAGGATAGGAAGAGTATATGCCTTGGATTTGTCAAAGAAGATTGATTTAAAAGGTCATCCTTGCCTGTTCTCCAAGGCCTCTCCTCAGGAATCTAAACTGTGGCATAGAAGGCTGGGTCATGTTAATCTCAAAAACATGAATCAGCTGATCCACAATAGTTTAGTGAGAGGTCTACCAATAAAGGAGTTCCACTGTGATGAAACCTGCACTGCTTGTTTAAAAGGAAAACAACACAAAGTTTCATTCCCTCCTATAGAAGAACCAAAGTCCACTGCCTGCTTGCAATTACTGCACATGGATCTCTTTGGTCCTGTGAGAGTAATGAGCATGGCAAAGAAGAAATACTGTCTGGTAATTGTGGATGATTACTCCAGATTTGTATGGACCTTCTTCTTGCATTCAAAGGATGAGGCTGCTCAGACAATTATTAACTTTGTGTTGTATGTTGAGAAGCAGTATTCCCTATCAGTCAAGTGTATAAGAAGTGATAATGGAACTGAATTTAGAAACCATACACTTGATGATTTCTACCTTTCAAAAGGAATCAAGAGGCAGTATAGCATCCCAAGGACTCCAGAACAAAATGGAGTAGTGGAGAGAAAGAACAGGACCCTAATTGAAGCTGCAAGGTCCATGTTGGCTGACTCTGGTTTGCCACTGACCTTTTGGGCTGAAGCTGTCAACACAGCATGCTATGTGCAAAATAGAGCTTTAGTGAATCAGAGGTTGATGAAGACTCCTTATGAAGTTCTACATCATTTGGCTCCTCTAATTTCATTCTTCAGAGCATTTGGGTGTCCTTGTTACATTCTCAACACAAAGGATCAACTCCAAAAGTTTGATTCTAAGGTGGATGCAGGGTATTTTGTTGGGTATTCATCCACTTGCAAGGCTTACAGAGTGTTCAACTGCAGAACAAAGATGGTTGAAGAAACCTTGCATGTGAAGTTCAATGAATCCCTAAGGACAAAATTCCACAAAACCCTGTGGAGTTGTTTGATCTGGACATACTGCAATATGTTCCTTATCAGCCTCCAGCTGTTGCAGATCATGTGAATTCATCACCTTCTGCAGCTAGTCATCCATCTGGTGGTACTGATGTTGATGATGATCCCAGTACTCACCTATTCAAGTTTAGTGATCAACTGCCTGAGTCTACTAAACTTGATGTTCCTGTAGCTTCAGTAGCACCATCCACAACAAATGCTGATGAGATTTCTGAATCCTCTACTTCATTTGACTTGCCATCTAATACTTGGTTTCAAGAATCTGGATCAACATCTGTTGCTGCTGAGCGTGCTACAAACACTTGCACAGATCTCATAGTGTACCAAGAGCTGAAGAATCACCCAATGTCTCAAATCATTGGTGATATCAATGCTGGTGTCTCAACTAGAAGTCAATTGTCCAACTTCTGCTTCTATGCTCTCTTCATCAGTCAGCAAGAGCCAAAGAACTATCATATTGCATTAAGAGACAATGGATGGGTTGATGCCATGCAGCTTGAGCTTCTTCAGTTCAAAAAGCAGCAAGTGTGGGAACTGGTTCCTCTACCCCCAGGTAAGTGTGCAATAGGCACTAAATGGGTGTTTAGGAATAAAACAGATGAAAATGGGCAAATTGTCAAGAACAAGGCCAGACTGGTTGTCCAGGGGTTTTCACAAGAAGAAGGTATTGATTATGATGAAACCTTTGCCCCTGTAGCCAGACTGGAGGCAATTAGATTGTTCTTAGCCTATGCTGCATTCCACAATCTTAAAGTTTTTCAAATGGATGTCAAAAGTGCATTTTTATATGGTAAAATAAAAGAAGAGGTTTATGTGTGTCAACCACCAGGTTTTGAGGATAATAAACATCCTGATTGGGTGTATAAACTTGATAAGGCTCTTTATGGGTTGAAACAAGCTCCTAGAGCCTGGTATGAAACACTGTCAAATTTTCTTCTTCAGAATAATTTCACTAGAGGCTCCATAGATAAAACTTTGTTCATTAAGAAAGTGGGTCAGCATAAGCTCCTTGTTCAAATTTATGTTGATGATATTATTTTTGCATCCTCTGATCCACAGTTGTGTGATGCATTTACAAAGTTGATGCAACAAAAATTCGAAATGAGTGCCATGGGAGAATTACAGTTCTTTCTAGGTTTGCAAATCAAACAAAAGGCTGATGGAACTTTCATTCATCAGTCAAAATACACAAAGAGTCTTTTGGAAAAGTTTGATTTACAAAACTGTAAGCCCTGTTCTACTCCCATGTGCAGCACCACACAACTGGATGCAGATCAGAAAGGTAAAGCTGTTGATGAAACACTTTACAGATGTATGATTGGGTCCTTGATGTACTTAACAGCTTCTAGACCAGATATTATGTTTGCAACTTGTGTTTGTGCTAGATTTCAGGCTGCTCCTAAAGAGTCTCATTTGATTGCAGTCAAGAGGATCTTTAGATATCTGCAAGGTACTCAATCTCTAGGTCTTTGGTATTCCACTGGGCACTCTTGCAAATTAGTTGCTTTTTCTGATAGTGACTATGCAGGGTGTAAATTAACTAGAAAATCAACTTCTGGTGGATGTCAATTCCTAGGCAACTGTTTGGTTTCTTGGCAGAGTAAGAAACAAACATCTGTTGCTACATCCACTGCTGAAGCCGAGTACATTGCTGCTGCAAGTTGTACATCTCAGGTACTCTGGCTTCAGAATCAATTATTGGATTATGGCATTACAGAGACTAAGACTCCATTACTAATGGATAGTGCTTCAGCTCTTTGTATTGTCAAGAATCCAGTCCAGCACTCTAGGACCAAACATATTGAGATCAGACACCATTTTATTAGGGATTGTTTTGAAAAAGGTCTGATTGATCCAAAGTTTGTTCCTAGTGCTGATGAGCTTGCAGACATATTTACTAAGCCTTTGGACAGTTCAACTTTCCAAAACCTAGTGTTAAGGCTTGGTATGCTGCAGCTAGAATAAGTGACAACTACTGATGATCTCAGTCAACAAGTACTGATGAGCATTCGTATACTATTGTCACAAATAAGTACTGATAAGTTCTTTTATCCTCAGTAGTTTTCATAACTACTGAAGACTAAATTACTTAAAAGTACTGAAGTACTCTATCTGTTGAAAAGAACTGATGTGGTTACAACTACTGATGTAGTTACAACTACTGATGTCAGTATAACAGATAAGTACTGATGACCAATGAAACGTCTGAAAATCAGAAAGTCTGATAAGTGTTGAGGTCAGAATGAAACAGCTGATGAGCTAAGAATTGACGACAACAGCTGATGAGAAACTTTTCTCTTCAGTTGTTTCTACAACTGCTGTTTCACTTCATACAACTAAAGCCAAAACCATGTCTTCAGTAGTTTTACAACTACTGATGACTAACACCAAATCTTCAGTTGTTTACAACACCTGAAGCCAAAACCGTCTTCAGTAGTTTCACAACTACTGATGACTAATACCAAGCCTTCAGTTGTTACAACTTCTGAAAGTTAAAACCAGGTCTTCAGTTGTTTTCAAACAACTGCTGACAGCACCAACACTTTCAGTCGTTTTATATCAGCCTTTTCTTACCCTATAAATACCTAAACCTAATTTCAAACGTTTCATTAGCCGTTTTATGTCCTTCACTCTCTCAACAATGGCGACCATGAAACTCAAACCCAGACACAACTGTGTTGCCTACCTCTCGAAATCGGCCTTTTGGAACAAATTTGATAATGCCATCGATCTTATGGTAGATTCCCAGTACCGAACCGCTTTTCTTCTGAATCCTACCATATACCCCGATTCCCTAAGCCAATTCTGGACCAACGTCTCTGTGCAAACTGGTGAGAATGATAGCCAAATCACTCTCCAGTCGTTGGTTAACCAGAAACAGGTGGTCATCACTCCAGACATCATTCGACAAACCCTAAATCTACATGATGCCACCTGTGTCACAGAATACCCGAAAGGCACAACTGATATGTCTTTCATCAATAACGGGTATGAAGGAGACTTAAGTGCTACCACCATTCTGAAGAAGCACTTCCATGATGCTGAGCGTCTTATATTCCACATGGTGAATGTCTGCCTTGCATCAAAAACCTCCTCATGGGATAGTTTCATACTCTATCTTTGAACGACAAAATCTAAATTTTTCTGAGATAGTTTTCATGGAACTAAAGGATCTGGCTTTGAAACCTGTGGCAAACAGATGGATATTATATCCCAGGTTTCTCATGGCCATAATTTTAAATCAGCTAAAATCAGACGGCCTTGTTGGCCTTGGAGTCCCTGCTCCGGCTGTATTGCCTGAAGTATACTCCAGGCACAACTCTGACCCTACACTGAAAGGGGCTGCCCGGCTGCTAAAACCCAAGCAGCGGGAACCCACAGCCTCCACTTCCAGATCCAAAGTCCCCACCAAACCCAACACCAAAAAGCCCAAAAAGGCTACTCAGGGAGATGAGTCCCCTGAGGATGCCCCTGTACCACCAATACAGGAAACACTTACTGGTTCTAACCCCCCAGTAGTGTCAAAGACTCCACCAGCCCTAGCCGCTCAGGCATCCTCTCAACAGGATCCTGATGCAACCATAATTGGGGATACCACAATGCTGGAACCTATCTCAATTGAGAAGGTTACCATTGAAGAGCACCAGTCACCCCGGGTGCAATCTGCTTCAAACCTATCTCCAAATGCAACCGCCCCTCAAAGCCCAACCATTATAGTTGCACAAGTGCTGAGTCAGCTGCATTCCTCTCCTCCTCCCCAGAAACCAATTACAATGGGGAGAACCTCAACAGCTGAGGAAGAGGACCAAAATGCTGCTGATAACCCACAGCACAGGGGTTATAATGTTCAATCTCCCCGTGTAGAGGAGGAGGTTAGAACATCTGGTGAGGCTGCCACTTCTACTGATTCAGCAAATGAACAGGATGCAGTTGGTAACATCTCTAAGACCTCACCAGAGGCAACTGCCGATGAAGGACTCAGTCCTGAGGCAGGAAGTCCCCAGAACCAAGAACAAGGGGCACATGCTACAACTGATCTACACTCAGGGCATGTACATCCTGATTCAATCAGGAGGTCAGGTGATTCAGCAAAGACTGATGATGACCTGGGCTTTTTCTTCGATGTCTTAGCCCATAACACAATCCTTGAGGCTGAGGTGAGCAGACTCAAAGAACTGCTTGCCAAAATGTCTCAGGATCAAAGTCCATCTGCCCCAATAAACCCACAGATGGCACCTTCATCTGAAGGTTCACCAAACACTCAGCCACTACACTCAACTGAGCCACCAGCCACTGCTTTTGGCACCACCTCTCAGGGACAGAACCCCTCTGAGCAGATGGTTGCTACCTTTCAACATTCCTTACCTCTCATCACTCCCATCATCAATGAGATTGTGCATAAAGCCATTGATGAGAGGATCTCCTCAAATCTACAAACACTTGTTGATGATGCTGTGCAAAAGAAGCTTTCTGCCATTCAAACCCCTGAACCCAATGCACCCAAAAAGGGGGAGTCTAAGGCAGTGAAAGAAAGAAAGAGAAAGAGAGTGGAAGATGAGAAACAACAAGAGAAAGAAAAGGAGTTAGAAAAGGAAAAACAGCTGATCACATACAAGAGAAAGAAAAGTGCTGAAACTCAAAAGCCTGATGAAGAGAAATCATTGGAAGATCTGATTAAAGAAGCTGATGAAGCTCACAGCAGATCAATGGACAGAATAATAGACCAACTCTTCAGACAAGGCTTTGATACAGCTACATTAGACACTGAGATCAGAAGGCTGGAGATTAAAGAGATACAAGAGAGATGGGCCAGTTACAGTGTGATGGAAAGGGAGAGGTTGGAGATAATGATCAGGTTTATTGCAAAATACTTGGGAAGATCATTAATTGAGATTAAATCATGGACCAGAGACAGTATTCTGGCAATAACCACCAGAATCTGTGCTTCTGAAGCATTCAATAAGGGGTTGATTATCGAAGCCTTAGATGAAGCAGGTGCTGGGAAGAGAACTGATATGGCCAAGCTTTCCAAAGCCAAACTTACCACAAAAATGCTAGATCAGCCTTCCCAAACTCCCACTCAAAAACAACCAACCCCACAACTCTCCAAACCAATCCCTAAACCTAAACTTAAACCAACTCAACCCTCAAAACCAACTCCCTTACCCCAAAAACCACCTCAAACCACATCCAATGATGCACCCAGAAGGAGGAGAAGGGTGTTGAGGATGGAAGAAGAAGAAGAAGATGATGATGAAGAAGACAGTCTGCCAATCTCTGCTGTTCTAAAAATACCTGAGCCCAGAAGTCAACAAATGATCACACCAGACTTTCAGAGGCAAATGGTGAAAGTTAAGATTGAAGAAGAAGAACAGCAGAAACAGCACGATGAGCAACTTTTGAAGATGGTTGACAAAGAGTTTCCTCAGTCATCATCTATACAAGCCATGAAGAAACACGCTCAAAGGCTGTATGCTCTCAGGCATACCTTTCAATATCAAAAGGAGAGAGTAAGGATTTGGCCAGACCCCAGGGTTAGTTCTAGAATTCATAAGAAATCCATACCAAGTAGATACAATGGCCAAGTGAGAAAGACCATAGATGCTGTTATTATGTTGGCCATTGTAGTCTCACCCTGGGAGATACTTGAAGACTTCAAGAGAGCCTACAAGTCAAAGATGACCCCTCAAACTCTAATGGAGAACAAAATGGTCAAGAAGGGGTTGTTATACAAGAGGCTTGAAGAGATCAAGAAAAATGAACTCCAGTTGTTATTAGAAGGGACTCACCCAGATGAATTTGCTTACAGAGAGATAACAACTGTTGAGTTGAAAAATGGAAAGACATAAAGTACCTATCAGAGTACTATGGCCCAGAGTTCTTCTTCGAAGGAGAAGCAGAAGAACTCACTAAGGAGGAACAAGTTGTTCTCCTTGAGGCCTACGTCAGAGAGTCTTATAGACTCATCAATGGGAAGTAGGTTTCATGGTTGGGATAACAGCTCTGTGTCCAGTTCCCCAAGACAGAGTTCCCTTCCATCCTTTGACATTCACATCTACTGAAACCTGTTCCCTGGCCTGTGCTTATCTGATATCTCTGAAGCTGATCAAGAGAGTATTTCTGCCAAGAATAAGTGGGACCTCAATAAGCTTAAAGGTTTTGGCTGCATTGGTTCAGGGGGAGTTTGTTGGACCAAAAGAACCAATGAGCCTGATCAGAAAAACCTTTAAGTCCCACAGACATTACAACAACTGAAGTAGTCTGCAACAGCTGAAGACATCAACTGATAACAAGGTCTGAAGACAAAGTCTGAAGTGAAAGAGCTGAAGACAAAGTCTGAAGTAAAGAACTGAAGACAAAGTCTGAAGACAAAAGCTGAAGACAAAGTCTGAAGCTAAAGAACTGAAGACAAAGTCTGAAGACAAAAGCTGAAGACAAAGACTGAAGACCAAGTTTCAGATGTTGTCACAACAGCTGAAGAAGACCTCTTCAGTAGTTGTGATGGTTTCCTTTCAGTAGTTTTATGTTTCTTGTAATCAGTACTTGTAGTTTCAGTAGTTTTAGTTTCATCTTGTACTTAGCATACTCTGAGATGTTCTCAGTTGTTGTGAACATTCTCAGTAGTTTGCTTACTTTCAGTTGTTTGTAATAATTCTGTTAGATGTCACTATCAAGTGACATCAGCAGACGTCACATTCCTTTATATAAGGAATGTTGACCTAATTGTAAGTGCGTGTGCAGCTATAGCTTAGCACAGCTTAGTGAAGCTTAGGCCGCCATACCGAAGCATTGTGCATGAATGATATTATCCCTTTTGCAGAAAACCCTCTTTCTCTATAACCGTGTACTGTTCCATTGAATATCTATTGTGTTCTTGCTATATTTGTCTAATTCTTGTTCTAATTCCGCTGCGATTCAACTCTAATTGATCAAACTTAGATCACTGATCCTGTCAGTAGTGAAGAATCCGAATGCACATGTGAAGGTTATGATGACAAGGAGTGGTAAGTCATCTGGCTTAGTTGAGCCTCCTGCAGTGATTGAAGGGGAGGTCGATGAGGAGATAGAGATGGAGGCCCCTACTGCAAGGTGCAACGGAGGCTGCGCCCAGCAAGTATAGCACAGCTAGAGGAGTCCTTAGAGAAGGTTACTGAGAAGAAAAAGGCAAAGGAGCCTTTAGACCACTTTGACAGACTTCTATATCCAGGACGATTGGCTCAGCATCGATCTGAGGAGCAGTACGGGAAGTTCCTTGAGATTTTAAACAGCTCAAGGTGAACTTACCTTTTGTGGAGGCATTACAGCACATGCCTAAGTATGCTAAGTTTCTGAAGGATCTGCTCACGAATAAGAGGAAGTTGGAGCAGATCTCGACTGTGACATTGAGTGAAGAGTGTTCAGCTGCTGTGCAGAACAAACTACCATAGAAGTTGACTGATCCGGGTAGTTTTACCATTCCATGTATCATAGGTGGTTTATCTGTGAGCAATGCTTTGGCAGATTTAGGGGCTAGCATCAATTTGATGCCATATTATGTGTTCGCTAAGCTAGACCTAGGTGAGCCAGCACCGACATGCATGAGCATTTAGTTGGCGGATAGGTCGGTGAAGTATCCGCGAGGGATTATAGAGAACATGCTCGTTAAGGTAGATAAGTTCGTTTTTCCTGTTGATTTTGTGATCTTAGATATGGACGAGGACGAGAAAGTCCCATTGATCTTAGGACGACCTTTCCTAGCTACTGCGAGGGCATTGATTGATGTTCTTGATGGCAAGCTTACCTTACGAGTTGCGGATGAGATGGTTACTTTCGACGTGAACAAATCCATGAAGAACACATACAATCAGGATGATACCTTGTACTTCATAGATACCATTTGGACACAGGTGACTAAGAGTTTTTGAGAGTTTATCAGATTAGATCAGACAGACTCACAGATCATGGTTAGGGAGAACCAGGAAATCGAGTTGACTGCTTTTGCCTTTGAGCATGAATCGGTAGATCGTGAGAGTCAGCCTCTTAAGGAAGCTAACGTGTGTGAGGTGATTACGAGAGAGGAACCGATAGAGAAGCCATCAGTTGAGACTCTCCTATCCTTAGAGCTTAAGGAATTGCCATCTCACCTAGAGTATGCATTTCTGGATGAGGGATCTCAATTACCTGTTATCACTTCTGTTGGATTGACAGAAGAGGAGAAGAGGAGATTAGTAGATGTACTGAAGGCACACAAGCAGGCTATTGCGTGGAAGCTTATGGACATTAAGGGTATCAACCCTTCATTTTGCATGCATAAGATACTCATGGAAGATGAGTAAGCCTGTTACAGAGTCAGAGGAGATTAAATCCTAACATGCAGGAGGTAGTTAAGAAGGAAGTAATTAAGTTATTAGATGCAGGATTGATCTACCCTATTTCTGACTCAAAGTGGGTGAGTCCCGTGCAGGTTGTTCCCAAGAAAGGGGGGATGACATTGGTGACTAATGAGAAGAACGAGTTAATTCCGACGAGGACAATCACCGGGTGGCGAGTTTGCATTGATTATCGCAAACTGAATGACGCCACAAGGAAGGACCATTTTCTGCTCCCTTTTATCAATCAAATGTTGGAGCGTTTGTCAGGGCAACAGTTTTACTGCTTCCTTTATGGCTTTTCAGGTTATTTCCAGATCCCCATCGCTCCGGAGGATCAGGAAAAGACGACCTTTACATGCCCGTATGGAACCTTTGCGTATCGTCTCCAGCTACTTTTCAGCGGTGTATGGTAGCTATATTCCAGGACATGATCGAGGACTCAATGGAGGTTTTCATGGATGACTTTTCTGTGTTTGGGAGTTTGTTCGATTCATGTTTGGAGCGTTTAGAGAGGATGTTGGCTCGATGTGAGGAGACCAACCTCATGCTGAACTGGGAGAAGTGCCAGTTCAAGGTGAAGGAGGGCATAGTTTTAGGGCACAAGATTTTACACGCGGGGCTTGAGGTTGATAAGGCAAAGATTGAGACTATTAGCAAGCTTCCGCTACCTACATCGGTGAAATCTATTAGGAGTTTCCTAGGCCACGCTGGTTTTTATCGACGTTTCATTAGAGATTTCTAGATTCCGAGGCTGATGATGCAACTTCTAGAGAAAGATGTGCCATTTGTATTTTCTGAGGAGTGTAAGAAATCTTATGAGCTTCTAAAAGAGAAGTTGGTGAATGATCCAATTATGGTTGCCCCGGATTGGAGTTTACCTTTTGAGTTGATGTGCGATGCGAGTGACTATGCGATAGGAGCGGTCTTGGGTCAGCGTAGGGACAAACACTTCCACCCGATCTATTACGCAAGTAAGATGCTCACAGATGCACAGGAGCATTACACCAGGACAGAGAAGGAATTGTTAGCAGTAGTCTTTGCATTTGATAAATTTAGATCTTACCTTGTCCTCTCAAAGAATATTGTTTACAGAGATCATGCTGCACTTAAGTATTTGTTCAGTAAGCAGAACGCTAAGCCGCGATTGATACGATGGATTTTGCTGCTTCAGGAGTTCAATATTGAGATTAGAGATAAGAAAGGAGTGGAGAATGTAGCAGCGGACCATTTGTCACGTTTAGAGAACTTCGGGCGTGAGGAGATTAGGGAGGACATGATTGATGATAACTTTCCACATGAGACATTGATGTTTGTGAAAGCACATGAAGAAGGTTTTCCATGGTTTGCAGATCTGGCTAATTACTTAGCGATAGGGGTTCTGATGAGAGGCATGACACATCAGCAAAAGAATAAATTCCTTGCAGATGTTAAGCATTACATTTGGGATGAATCCTACCTCTTTCGCATTGGAGCAGATCAGATCGTACGTAGGTGCGTACACGGTGATGAAGCAAGGAGGATTTTGAGGCATTGCCGCTCAGGACCAACAGGTGGCCACTATGGAGCGAGTTTGATAGCGAAGAAGGTATTCGACGCTGGGTTTTATTGGCCGACGATCTTTAAGGACGCGCATGAGTTTGTGAGGAGTTGTGACACATGTCAGAGAGTAGGAAATAGCTCATCTCGGAATGAGATGCCACAGACTGCCATTCAGGCATGTGAGATTTTTGATTTGTGGGGCATCGATTTCATGGTGTTTCCGCCATCTCGCGGGACAAAGTACATCCTAGTAGCCGTAGACTATGCTTCCAAGTGGGTGGAGGCTCAAGCTTTACCTACGAATGATGCTAGGGTCGTAGTGAGATTTATTAAGAAGTTGTTTTCGCTCTTTGGTACCCCCAAAGCCCTGATCAGCGATTGAGGGACCCACTTCTGCAATGTGCAGATGGAGAAGGCTTTGCAACGCTATGGGGTCACCCATCGGCTTGCAACGGCTTATCATCCGCAGACTAGTGGGCAAGTTGAGGTAAGTAATCGGGGTATCAAGCGGATTCTAGAGAAAACAGTTGGATCAAACCGCAAGGATTGGTCCGATAAGTTAGATGACGCACTCTGGGCTTTCCGCACGGCGTATAAGACACCGACCGGTTCTACACCGTTTAGGATGATTTATGGGAAAGCATGTCATCTACCGCTGGAGTTAGAGCATCGTGCGTATTGGGCATTGAGGACAGTGAATTTAGATATGTCCATGGCCGGACAGAACCGATTCCACTAGTTGCACGAGTTGGAGGAATTAAGAGATCATGCATACGCATATTCGACACGATACAAGGAACGTACGAAAGAATTACATGATCGCCACCTGAAAGGTAATAAAGAATTCAAGTGTGGGGATTAGGTGTTGCTATATAATTCACGATTAAAATTGTTTCCGGGAAAATTAAAGTCCCGATGGTCGGGACCATACACTGTGCGCGAGGTATTTCCATACGGGACAATTGAAATCGAGGAAAAGAACGGGGAGACATTTAAGGTAAACGGCCATCGTTTAAAGCATTACATTAGCAGGTCGGTGATTGAGAACGAGGAAGAAGTGGTCGACCTCGCCCCTGTAGGAGCCTGATTGAGAGGCCCGAGTCAGGCTGACGACTCGTAAATAAACCAAGTGCTTCCGGAGGCACCTGAGGGTTCGTTTTTGTTTTTTGTTTTTATTTTTCTTATTCGTTTACTTTTATTTTTAAATTCTTTGTGCTGGATGCTTCTTTGTTTATCTTTGATTTCAGGTAGCTCGGAGCTGAATGATCATCTGCTTGAGTTCTTAGTCAAGTTAAAGTATGAGGATGACACGTACATTTTTAGTGGACTTTCTGCCGGTGCACGTCAAATATCAGGGGAGTTTCAGTTTTTCCATTTCTTGCACTTTCATTATTTTAATTGCTTATATCTATTTGTTCGAACATTAGATACAATGTTCAATTTAAGTGTGGGGATGGGGTTAATTGGCAAAACTGAAACATTTTGAATTCTGGTTTAAAAAAAAATCAAAACAATCAAAAAAAGAAAAAAAATAAGAGAAAAAAGCACTAAGTATCACTCATTCACACATATAAAACACGACTTGCACGAATCATGATGTGATGCCAATTAGCGCTAACTAGTTATACCTAGAGCATGATTAACTTTTCAAGTCACATAATTAAGTTAACTTAACAAGCGCTTGTCAAAATAAAATGGTATAGACGTCTAATTAAGTGAGGTAAATAGAGAGATAATAAACGTGCAATTGTCCACAACTTATACCCTGACTACCTCCGTTTTCATGTGAGATTGAGCCTTTAATTCTTGATTATTTGCATTTCACATGCATTTCTTTGTTTGAGCGTTTATATCACACGGTCACATGCATTTTAGAACTTGTCTAGGTTATACACGTTGAGACCATGAACTTTGAACTTGCACAGAAGTGATAGAGGCACCTAGGATTTAGCCTTGTGTTTAGCCTGTGATTACCTTACCCTGAATATTATCCACTATTTAGCCACTTTGAGCCGTTTATTTACCATTTTCTTTTGTTTACACCCATGTCAGCCTAGCCTTTGTTTATTTAAACCCTTTTTATGTTAACCCATGTGTTTTAGAAAATCCGGCTAAGTTAGTGTTTAAACAGTATGATTCAATTGTTATGTTTGATTAGTTAATCTCAGAAAAAAAAGAGAAGAAAAAAATGAAGAAAAAAAATGAAAAAAAATAATAAAATAAAAATTAAAAGAGGAAAAATTGACCCGAAAAAAAATATCTATTAGTAGCTAGTCTGTTAAAGGATTCAAGTTTGGTCCTTTATTTTTGTTCATCCTTTGCGTATTATGTTCGTGCTTAGTGTCACACCCTCAAAATCCGCGAGCGGGGTTTTACCGCGAGGCGCGTGACATACCAAGATCTCAGTCATTAGTTACCAAGAACGACTCTATATGATAAATAAACAAAACCAGAGTTAACGTTTAAAATACTGCGGAAGCGTTTTTAAAACTAGAAAACTCAAAACAAGTAGTATGTAAAGAGAATGCGCAAAACATACGCGCCCCAAACACAAATGTTAAATAGGAAAATAAACCCAAATGTGTAAACAAACAATGTAGACAACTCAACGATGCTGGTGTGCGTGCTCCTAGGCAACTGGCAACCTTAACCTGAGAATAGCATACTAAACAAGTCAACACATGGTTGGTGAGTTCAAGAGTTTGCGTTAAAATATAAACCAATCAACAGTTTCCAGAGCATAAGTAGTGTATTGCAATAGATAGCTAGTCTATTAACATAAAAATATTAATCATAGTGATTTCGCGATCGAAGCTGACTGTGTTACGTTTGTTGCCTCCCGTCACGACTTACCGTGTCGTGACGAATATGTGTTAGGACAAAATTGCACCCGTTTGACCTCGAGTCGCACAGGTGGGGCTCGTCAGACCCAGTAGTACTACCCAAGATTTCCCCGCTATTCAATATTAACAATCCGAAAGTGTGAGGACTTTCCATGGTAAACAGCACTATATCAATATTATACACACTCATATATAAAAGCGTTTGTGATCAACAGTATGCTATCTCCCCCAAAAGAGATTATGTAAAATAAGTGGGGCAAGAACTCACCTGATGCGCGCAAGAATTAACCTAGAGCTTAACTTGAAGAAAGAGGGAAAGACAACCTTCAAAGGTCACCTAGAACACAAGAGTACATAAGTACATGTACACAGAATCAACATGAAACCCTAAGTGTTCTACAAACCAAGAGACTCAAGGTTTAAGAAAGACAAGACACATTTGACCAGTTGACCCGTTTGACCCGTTGGTGACATTATAGGTGATAACTCGTTAATACTAACACAACAGCATATCATACATGATCAACATACAACCCAACAATAGTCCTAACATACCCATATGACCCATTACCATGAATTCCCACAAACAGGCCAAATCAGATAACTATCCAACTAAACATCCTTACAACACAACAACACATTTAGTTACCTTAGAAATCATCCATGAATACACTAGCATGATCCTAATATCCCAAACATGCTCAATCATCCAATTCCAGGATTTGCACAAATAAAGTTTCCCTTTTGGGAAAGTTCATCCCAAATTCATCAAACTCACACTACATTCATGAATTCATCAATTATATACCAATTCAAGTCCATGACAACATCTAAACATGATCAACAACACTTAATCATCATGATTCATCAACATTCAACACCAAAAGTTACTATTTTTAGCAATGTATGAACTAAACACATCTCTTGATTTTCAATTGTTCATATCATCAACCTAGCATCTAATCATCATCACAAACAATCCATAACATTCATACATCATCCAATCATCAATTCATGCAAAATAAAGTTACTATTATTAGTAACCTATGAACAATGTATCAAAATCATAGCTTTCTTGCATAATCGATGTTAACTAGCATATATACAATCCAACTAACATAATAACACTAACCAACATCAACAAATCGATCCACAATTGCAAGTTTCGAATTAGGGTTTCGGCCCTAATGTAATTTCCATAAAAACTTGTAAAAATCCAACTTTATTGCATACTGACGTTAATTAACATGTAATCTATCTAACAAACACATTAACATCAACAATTAGGCATCAATCAATCACCAATTTGCAGTTTTCGCATGAAACATTCGGCCAACATGAAGACTCATCAAAAACATACAAATCTAACCTTTAAACGTGTATGGCTTGCAATTGATGATTCCAACGTGTTCTATGCCTTGAAATCGACCAAAACCGAAGATGATTGTTTGTTCTTGGGCTGAATTCGAAGAGGAGAGGGAGAGAGGATGCAAGTCGCGGCCGATGGGTGGATTAGGGTTGGAGTTTTTGATTTTTATTTATTAAATAACCCATAATTACCCTTTTAACCCTTATAATTTGTATTTTATAAAAATTAAGCTTTTTGAATAGTTTTTGAATAGTTTTTAACTACTAAACACAATTATTATTAATCACAAATACATCATGCATAATTCCCATTTATCACAAAACACACGAAATAAATATGCACGTTTTCACGTTACGCGATAAAATTACAGTTAACATTCAAATCACATAAGCATAACTTATAATCACATTGTTAACTTAATTATCATCAATTTAACATTACTGATTATTGTTAAGTCACCAACGTTCAACGACAACTAGTGTGTGCTCCCGACACGTGTATGCAAGACTTAACGGAACAAACGGACTTTGGTAACGGAAAATTACCGGATGTCACACTTAGCCTAGCGAAGTCGGATTTTTCTAGCACCTTAGCCTTGTTTTTCCCCTATTTATTCCTACCTTTCACCCTTAGCCACGTACAACCCACGTGAAGACCTACTTGATTGTGCAAAGTTCAATTGTTAGTTGGTGTAGATGTGATACCTTTACAAGCTTATGACAATGTCGTATCGTGATGACATCGAGAGTACCACATATATAAACTAGTACATCTTATACTAGTCCACTAATTAAACCGAGAGGAGAGAACATTGTGAGAAGTTGTGGATTATGTGTGTCTAGAGTCTTTAAATGAACTAAATTTAGTTAGTACATCTATTTTTCAAAATCGGTATCATGGTTGCTTGTTAAGTTGTAATCCTATTGATTGTGACTCGATAGTTGATTTTGCCTTTAAGGAAAATGGTTGTGCTAATTTGGTTTTACAGTTATGTATTTAAACGTGTTGATGTTGGATATGTCATGGGTTGAGTTTTGCTTAGAGACAAGCAAAGTTTAAGTGTGGGATATTTGATGTGGACTAAGGTATACATATTTTATAAAAAATTTTCTATCTTTTTGAGTAACTTTTGAGAAATTTTAAATAATTTTAATCATATTTGATTCAAATTCGAATTTTATAAGTTTCAAGAGACTATAAGTTCTAAAGTATATATTTTTTAGAAAAACTTGTGACCAACGAAATAAACTTCAAATACATCATATGAATTATTACAATTACTATTATTAATTTAGTCAAAAGTTAAGTTTACTAGTTATTGTAATACATGTAATTATGTTGATAACTTTCAAAACAAAAATGAATTTAACTTAATAAATATATAACAGGAGGTTAGAATATGAGAAATTGTGATTCATGTTTAGAAAGTCAGTAGTGTATTAATTGTTTTAACTAAAAATTGGTTAATTATTTTTTTTTTGAACACCAGTTTAGGCCCACGTGATATTAATTTTTGAAGACTGGATTAATTGTGTTGATGGGCCAACATGTGAAATCAAATGCATGCCCACAAGATAACTACAAAAACCGGCAGAATGGGGGAATCAACCTAACTTCCATTATAAAAAACAATCAAAAAACGGCAGAACGAAGGAGAGTACATGCACGAAAAGAAAAGAGAAGGCAATTTGATAGTATTCAACGTTGGAGTTTGAGCACGATTGGAGAGCAAATCTTAAGCAGAGAACAAGATCTGAGAGCAACGATTGAAGCATTCAAGTATTGAAGATCATTCGGTTTTTCTCGTTTTCAATTATTTTTCTTTGTTTTATTGTTTCTCTCATTTCATCTTTATAAAGTTGCAACTTTATTATTGTTCTTGATGTTTTTGAATGTTATGAGTAGCTAACTGTTTAGTACTACCTAGGTTGTTTGAAAACTATTCATGTTTTGACTAAATATTCGGTTTTGATTTGTTATATTGTTTATTAATCTTAGAACTGATTATTTTCTCAATTAAATATGATTATGTGTATTGTTTCATGCTTGAAGGTTATTGCCATGCTCGTGTATGTTTAATCTTGATTGATTGCGTGACATCTAGATTAGGTTTGCACGTTAAATTAATTACTTCATGTTTTTAATTTAGACTTTGATTAGAGATGATCTTAGGAGTATTGGTGTGACTTGATAGTATTTACAATGTGCTACCTTATCTAAA
>JACCIY010000485.1:0-42061 GCA_025506505.1 Flaveria sonorensis | reverse complement strand
ATTTTACCTTTTTATTAAGCTTTTATTTTTACATTCTTGTGTTTCTTTCGATTTTGTTTTAGACGTTTAATCCATTTAAGTGTCTTAGCTTGCTGCCTTGGAAACGTTGAGAAAATCAATAGGAAAAAAGTGGGCAAAAATGCATACGTATAGTTTGAAAAAATCTACTTAAATTTTGAATTGTTTGAACGTGGACCGTATGTAAACATCTAATTTTTTTAATTAATTACACGTGTATAAACATTTGCTTACAAGGTTGGGTTCACTTAAGAGCTAATTCTAGTTGAGAACTTGAACTACTCCTTTAAATTTAAACGCTTATAATTTTTTAATACGTTATTATTATTATTATTTTTTAAAATACACCATTAAGTTACAAAATTTTTTGTCTTTAATTTGAGAATAATATAGTTATATCAAAAAAATATATATTATACATCAATACGACATATATGTAGTATTACGATACATTATAAATATAATATGATGTACTGCACATATGTAGTTTGATATGCTACATATATGCAACACTTATGTGATCTAGAAATATTATACTCAGCTTAAATATAAGAACAATTCTTGATATTGTGGTGCAATTTAAAAGAAAATAAAATTGTCTGAAAAAGTTATAAACGTTTAAAGAAAAAATATAATTAGTTCTCAAGTTCTCGAATTAAAACTAATTCTCACATAATCCTCTATAGATTAAGATTATGTTTCAATTAATATAGATTTCTTATATCTACTTTTTTGTTATATACGCATGTGTAAACATCTAATTAGTTACACACACATGTGTAAATGCATGTAAATATATAGTTGCACATACGAAGAACATTATATATGTACACATAAGGGCTCCTCTAACTCTTTCCTATATAGGTATATGTATATATCTGCACATGAGGGCCCTCTAACTCCTTATATCTATGTATTATCAATGCATGTATGCATGCATGTATATATGTGTATATGCATATATGTATGTGTATTGAAGTCGTGTTTAACATTAACAAATAGGATCTGGTATGGTACACACAACTAAAAGTTTGGGATCATCAAACCGTGATGTATGTATAGTTATAAGTTGCGAATAATCAACTAATCAAGGATTCAGGCGGGGTGTAATGAGTCGTGGGGCGTGACCATGACTACGTAGGCCGGTCATACCTAACATACCGAGGCGTGACCATGACTACGTAAGCCGGTCATGCCTAACATACCGAGTTGGTACGAGTGTGTGTGTGGGGGGGGGGGGGGGGGGTTACGACCCAGACATGACCACCATCATGTCGATGCAGTTCAAAAAATGATCATTACCTATCCCATTTATTACATATTGTACCATCATGGACCCAAACAACTAATATTACAAAATGGCATCTCAACGGTACAAACAATTAAAACCACCGTTTTAGGCCCCTAAATATTAAAAGCCCCAAAACTAAACTTTTATCGATATTGTAAGATAAGAATATATGTGATAATCCATAAATTTTAGTGTCTTTAGAGAGAAAAAAGTAGATAATAAGACGTTGAAGATTTATATTTATGAGGTTTTTACAGTTTTATAGATAAAAAAATGTTGTTAAGAAACAAGGTATAGATGGGGAAGATAACTTATGCACATATTGGTTCTAGTTTGAAATAGACGTTTTATGATTTTCCTATATAGAAAAAAAATGGGGTTTTTTTTTTTATTTTATAAGTCTGCCTTGATTCCAACGTCCGCTTTAGACCTTAAAATACGTTTAGCTACACCTGATATTACAAATTGAGAAAGCTACCATTGTAAACCGCCCGTTCATCCCAAAGAACCCCTTTATCCAATCCAACTACCCATATGAACAAACACGAAATTTTTTCTACAACTTCGATTGTTACTGTCTTCAAATGGAACACCCTCCATACTAGTGTTAAGTTTTGCATTATAAAAGGTTGAAGCATAACAAAAACAATGATTAAATAATAATTATAAATCTCGTCACAATCACCTGGGTATTACGCCTTCAACTGAGGGTAAGAATGACCATTTTCACTACTTACGACAGTGACATGACAACACTTTTTTATTACCTTCACAATAGTATTACGAATGGTCTCCAAAGAAGTGGCATGTACGAATGGTCTCCAAAGAATTTCCAAGCATAGTGAGCACATTCATTTTCTATCTGATATTGAAACCGACCATAAAACCAAACTAACTATTTAATTAAACAATTTTACTGATTTGTAACCAAACCATAAACACTCATGGTGAAACTATCACTCTTTATATATAATATAGAAACATTGAATCATGTGGGGTAAAAATGGTTTATAGAGTTGGAAAAGCCATATAAAGAGAGTAAAATGGTGTTTGGGATTGTTTATTTTTTAAAACGTTACTTTTGAAAAGTAACTTTTGAAAAATAACTCCATTTAACTTTTTAAAATCTACTTTTAATCATTTATAATCAACTTATTAATTTCTTTTACAATGTTACCCAAACATACTTATTAATTTATTAATTTATGTAAAAACTGGTTAAAAAGTTGATTTACCAAACATGCATTAAGTTCTTTTAGAATGAAACACAATCATCTAATACTACTTCTAAACCTATATTCTACTTAAGAATGCTTATAGTTTGGTTTTGACGGTTTTAACATACGTTCTAGACCAATTTGGTATTAATAGTTTTTAGAAAAACTAAACAAAACCTACTAGTTAGTTGGGGTAGTCGTACCATCAAACCCGATTTAGTTCAGTCGGTTTACTGATTTGAACCGACAACTTGTTGTCTTGCTTTTTTATCGATGGAATAGCTGGGGAAATTCTCAAAATGCATAACAAACAATGGTATTTCATATGTATTTAAACCACATACGTTATGCCATCTTATTGAATGATTTTTCCCATCTTTTTTCCCTTTGAAATAGAACCAAAAAGAGGGCTAGAAAATCTAACATAAAGCTATTGTCCATTTTTTCTCTTTCTTAAGATTACATACATATACATACTTTCAGTCCGGTTGATACGGTTTAGTTAAAACTCAAACTATAAACCGAACCATAAAAACTTATTTTAAAAAATGCTAACTGTAAACTGAACCGTTAAATCTTAAACCGAGACCAAATTCCACAGTCCAATCCAATCTAAACTGTCTATAAACACCTTTATCATTATTTATCATAAGACTCAAACCTAACCTACTAATAATAATCGTCCAACGAGTTTTCAAATTGTTTTTTTTTTGTGAAAGGCAGTTTTCAAATTGTTTAATGTAATAATATGAACATCCATATTAAATGAATATATACTATAAAAAGTGTCTGCTTTTCTTCTTCATCTCTCCAAACTTTATGGTTAATTCAGTCCTCTGAGGAGTGTCTCCCTCTGTTCCCACCGCCGCCCTCTGCACAAAACTCGCTAAAAGCTCACCCATTTAAGTTTTTAGCGGCCACTTTAACAATCATTTCTGTACACCACAATTAACTTCATTGCATATACACTAATACATATACATACAACAACAACAACAATTCAAAAGCATATTGCATCTCCAGAGATCTAATCGGTAAGAATTCTCAATTTCATGAACATTTACTTGTTTGAATCTTGAATTTCAACTTTCTGAGATCTGGGTTCTCTCAAACAGATGAAAATGGTGGGTGAAAACGAAGAATCAATCGTTCGATCGAGTTACAACAAGGGTGAAAGCTCGAAAGAAGGAGATGCAGAGGTTGAAGATCACTCTGTTTTCAGCATGAAGAACATACTCTGGCATGGAGGATCTGCGTGGGATGCTTGGTTCAGCTGTGCTTCAAATCAAGTGAAACCCGAATCAGAATAATATTATTCTTCACCAATTTGATTCTGGTTTTGATGATTGTTGGAGACTGAGTGTACAAGTGTTTATGCAGGTGGCACAAGTGCTGTTAACGCTTCCATACTCGTTTTCTCAATTGGGTATGGCGTCGGGGATTGTTCTGCAGATTTTTTATGGTCTTCTTGGCAGCTGGACTGCTTATCTTATCAGTGTTCTTTATGTTGAGTATAGATCTAGAAAAGAAAAAGAAAATGTTAATTTCAAGAATCATGTTATTCAGGTTTGATTTTTTTTTTTTTAAATTATATCGTTAGTAATTAAATTGAATTGAATGTTAAACAGATCACTTATGGTTTCGTGATTGTTTGTTGTTGAAATTTGCAGTGGTTTGAAGTTCTTGATGGACTGTTGGGATCTTATTGGAAAGCAATTGGATTAGCTTTTAATTGCACTTTTCTTCTATTTGGCTCTGTTATTCAACTTATAGCTTGTGCAAGGTATAAATGCTTGTTTTTTTATCTGCAATTGATCAGATAAACAAAAGATGAACATGGGATTTCTTTGTTTTTTGTTTGCTAATGGATCAATTTGTGTGTTTCTTCACCTACAATGGATCAAATAAACCAAAGATGAGCAGGGGATTTCTTGTTTTTGTTCATTGATTGATCAAATAAACCAAATATGAACAGGGGATTTCATCTTTAAGTCCATCAATGGATCAAATAAACCAGAGATCAACGTGGGATTTTTTGTTTCTTTATCCATAAACGGTTCAAATCGAGTATTTATTCACCTACAATCGATCAAATAAACCAAGGAAAACAGGGGATTTCTTCTTTTTCACCATTAATGGATCAAATAAACCCAAGATTAACAGAGCATTTCTTGTTTTCCTACATTAATTGATCAAATAAACCGAAGATAAACATGGGATTTCATCTTTTTGTTCATGATTGGATCAAACAAACCCAGAGATGAACAGGGGATTTCATCTTTGTGTCCATTAATGAACCAAATTATGTGTTTCTTGAGCCACAATCGATCGAACATTGATCTAATATCGAGTTTACGACAGTAACATATACTACATAAACGACAATTTGGACAAGAGAACATGGACGTACATATTTGGAGCATGTTGTGCGACCACTGTCTTCATCCCTTCATTCCACAACTACAGAATCTGGTCATTTCTTGGGCTTGGCATGACCACTTACACCGCTTGGTACATGGCCATTGCAGCTCTAATTCACGGCCAGGTAAAATAATATTATTGTACTACCCCCAATGCACGATGTACAACTCACATTTGTAAAAACGGTGTTTTAGGTTGATGGTGTAGAGCACTCTGGCCCGACGAAGCTGGTATTGTATTTCACTGGAGCGACCAATATCTTGTACACCTTTGGCGGACATGCTGTCACTGTGTAAGCGTTGCGTTTTACTTTCTTCTAGAGGTTTTATGTGCGAATATTAAACGTTGTTGTACAACTCTTTTTGCATGACGTATAGGGAAATTATGCACGCTATGTGGAAACCTCAAAAGTTTAAGTATATCTACCTTCTTGCGACGCTTTATGTTTTCACACTAACCCTTCCATCGTCGGCGGCGGTGTACTGGGCGTTTGGTGATGAGCTTCTTAACCACTCCAATGCCTTCTCTCTCCTTCCGAAGACCCGCTGGCGTGATGCCGCAGTCATTCTCATGCTCATTCATCAGGTTAATTTACTTACTTTTTTACAGCCAGATGGTATCTATTTATCTACTCAACTTATCTTACGTCATGATTAATTTACTCCAACTCACCGCAGGATATAAATTTCCTGGACAATTATTGATTTTTGTTTAGTTCCGGCCTCTGCCATCCTTAAAAAAAAACTTTTGATTGTCATGTCTCATGTAAAAGTTCCTAAAAAAGGCAATTTTGTTTTTATTGTGTGTCAACTTAATGGATATAGAAATTAGTAAATTTAACAATAGGGAACTAATCTTAACCTTTATCTAGGAGTCATAAAGTAAATAGTTTGGTAAAGCATGTGAGCATTTTTCTTCTTGCAATTCTGATTGTACTGTACAACCATTCAATGCACAACGGCTGTTTACTTGTTGTTGCTTACATTTCTATTTTTTTTATGGACAGTTTATTACATTTGGATTCGCTTGCACACCGTTGTACTTCGTGTGGGAGAAGGTGATCGGGATGCATGACACAAAGAGCATCTTCTTACGGGCATTAGCAAGGCTGCCTGTCGTCATACCTATTTGGTTCTTGGCTATCATATTCCCCTTCTTCGGACCCATTAATTCCGCGGTTGGGGCACTTTTGGTCAGCTTCACCGTCTACATCATCCCTGCCCTTGCCCATATGCTCACTTACAGGACGTCTTCTGCCCGCCAGGTAAAACTTCTGTAGTCTATTGCATTAGTGACTGTCTATCACAAATTTAGCATTGGTTCATGTATCTGGTAATACGAGTTGATTAAATGTATTTATAAGTAAAAATTATTGCTTACAAAAGACAAACTTATGTACACATTTAAAAATGCAAATTGTACAACTTAGCGAGTCAAGTAATGTTTATAACTCGGTCTCATTGTCTTGGTTATTTTCAGAATGCAGCCGAGAAACCGCCTCGTTTCATATCAAGCTGGACGGCTATATATGTGCTCAATGCATTTGTAGTCGTTTGGGTGCTAGTGGTTGGGTTTGGGTTTGGTGGATGGGCGAGTATGACCAACTTTGTAAAACAAGTCGATACGTTTGGTCTTTTCGCCAAGTGCTATCAGTGCAAGCCCGCGGTACCACCACCACCAAGTAAACTTTGATTCGGCTCAACTCGACGTTAACTGAGTTGACTCAGTAGTAGGGTTTCTCTTTTTCTCAGTCAATGTAATTGTATTATAATTGGACTCAATGTAATTGTATTATAGTTGGGGAGCATAAGTTATTTTCCCCTACATGTGATGTGACTTGGCTTTTCTTTTATTTGTATTTTTTATATTGTAGATTAAAAGTGCGATGATTGAGTATTTCAAATCATGTCATATTGTCATGTTCCAAAAATTTACATATACATAATTAGTAATTCAACGTGTTACTCTTTAGTCTTAAGATCACATGTAAGAGAATTGTTGGGATCAATGAAGTGAAATATCTAGTATCTTAATAATATGAAAAGTGGTTTAAGGATACTGTTTAAGTATTTAGTGGTTTTATATATGTATTTAATTGTCCGTGAACAACGTGCTTAATGGATTCTTATATATAACCTACGATATATATGTAATGACATATAGCTTAAAAGATTAAGAGTTACTAATAATATACTAAACAATTTTAGTATGTTCTTTTATCTTAAAATAATTCAGTATTTTATCATCATATATATAATGAACATATATATAACGAACAGAGGCTCCTCCTTAGTTACTTCAACTAACTAAGGAGGATGGAGTAAGGTATTGAACAAGAATATGATGAGAGGCTTCTTTTTAGTTACTTCAACTAAGGAGGATGGAGTAAAGTATTGAACAAGCTTAGTTACTTCAACTAAGGAGGATAGAGTAAAGTATTGAACAAGAATACGATGAGTTCTAAACATTACTATGTAATTAAGATTTAAATAAATTACCTTTTGGTCTTTGATAATCTAATAGATAATAGAAAGTATTGTGATTAATGAAATGAATGTGGTGAGTTCTAAACGTTACAATACAATTAGGATTTAAATAAATTACCTTTTGGTCTTTGATAATGTAATAGATTATAGAAAGTATTGTGACTAATGAAGTGGAATAGAGATATTATAATTAACAAGTTGAAAGGATACAAGAGCATCTCTGGTGCAAAAACCTAAATATTACAGAATTGGGCCGAAATTTTAAATTTTAGAAAGAAAGTATAGTAAATCTTACAAAATTGAAGTTTATAATAATTTAACAACAGAACCTTCTTCGACTCATTGGTTGGTGATGAGTTTCAGATTGACCGATTAGAGCGTTCAATGAAAAACATAACACATGTATTTATTTGTGTCAAAGAAAACAACTTAAATCCGTAAAAATTCAAAAATGTAAAACCCTTTAACAATCAATTAACATATTTATTAAAATGAGTTAAATAGGCTGGCAAGTTGTAATCAAATTCTAAATGTTTTAAACATAAGTTAAATCTATTTTTATGTTTTTATCAGCTTACATGTGAATATTATACAAATCTTGTACAACATAAATAAAGTTTAAACTTTATAATAAATAAGAGGAGAAAAATAAACTAATGAGACCTACCTTTGAGGTTAAAGTCAATGACATAATAGTTGACTCAAAAACCATCCAAGACCACCCCAAACCAACACAATAGGTGGTGCTTAACATCTCTGAACGTAACAATCACATTTATACTATTATATAAAACACTTTAGAATGAAACAAATGTAATTTTGTTCAAATTTTAAAACATCTAAAACAACTTTTTAAACACAAGTTACATGTGTTTTATGCAATGGTTCCTAAAATATCCCTATTAAATAAACTTCTCCTAATTACTACATTATTTAATACATATTGATTATTTAATTCATAAAATTAAGTACCATCTTATTTATTAAAATTTAAATTAAATCTATACTACTATACACAAATGTAATTTTGTTTAAATTTTAAGACACCTAAAACAACTTTTTAAGCACAAGGTACATACGTTTTATGCAATGGTTCCTAAAATGTCCCTATTAAATAAACTTCTCCTAATTACTACCTTATTTAAGGCATATTGATTATTTAATTCATAAAATTAAGTATCATCTTATTTATTAAAATTTAAATTAAAATTAAATTTATATTTACTATTTATATTTTTATAACTAAATATTATTTAAATTAAGTATTATCTTAGTTAAATAAATAAGTATATAACTACTAAATATTTACATAGTTACAATAATAATAATAATAATAATAATAATAATAATAATAATAATAATAATATCTATACTATTATATAAAGTATTTGATATGAACACAAATGTAATTTTGCTTAAGTTTTAAGACACCTAAAACAATCTTTTAAGCACAAGTTACATGTGTTTTATTCAATAGTTTCTAAATTGTACCTATTAGATAAACTTCTCTTAATCAATACATTATTTAATGCATATTAATTATTTAATTCATAAAATTAAGTATCATCTTATTATAATAATGTAAATTAAAGTTTAATGAATATTTACCATTTATATTTTCATAACTAAATATGATTTAAATTAAGCATTAGTTTATTTGAATAAATAAATATATAACTACTAAATACTTATATAGTTATAATAATAATATAATAATAATAATAATAATAATAATAATAATAATAATAATAATAATAATAATAATAATAATAATGATGATGATAATAATAATAAAGATAATAAAATAATAGTAATAATAATAATAACAACAACAACAACAATATCCATATATAATCAGTGTTTATAGCAGTTGCATTACGATCTTCAAAGGAGATTCGGTGACACCCGTCGCATGGCGCGGGTCAACGCACTAGTAGTTAATTATGTTTTAGTTATTGAATAGTTTCTATAAGGATCTTATTTAATTTTAGTTAGGTGAATCAGCAAACACGCTTATCAACCTTACTTTGTTTTGTAATTATTTTTAAAGGATTTGTTGAAGATCACACATTACTACACAAAGGAATTTATTTAAGAGAATGGGCCATAGACCAAATTCCTTGACTGCACATGGGTGTCACGTGACCTTCTTTACTCTATATTCCTCCTCACACACACATCTTTACTTCAAATCAAATCAATCATGGCACATGATTCTCAATCGGTGAACATGGACGATCCTTCACCCATATGGCTACTCTCCAATCATTCCTCATCTTTCGTTAAAACAAATCTAAAACTGTTACGACTTATACGCATATTTATTTATTGTAATGTCACGTTGCTAAAGTGTCACTCATATAGTAATTACAAATTACACAAATATACATAGTTAAATTAAATAAAAAATAAGTTTGACCCAAAACGATATTAAAAGACTGTGAACAATTGATCGAAGGAAATCAATTAAAACACTTCGAGTAAAAAAGGTTGGATGAGCAAAGTGTGTATTGTTAACTTTTATCATGTACTCTTTTTTATCGGGTTAATTTTTTTTATACATTATTAATTAAAAAATACATTATAAATAAAGAACATTTATTTTTATTTATATATAGAATGGTCGATATTTATAAAAAGAATATAATACACCGAGTGAAATTATGCTCCTTTCCCATATAATTGTTTCATTTTACCATTATAGTGAAAATTATGATGTTTTTACCAATATAGTGAAAATTGTATTGGTTTGCCATTATAATGATTCTACCATTATCATGTCTTTTGGTTGTAGAGCAAAATCAAAGAACGCCTAGTTTGAAGCCATCAAGAATGACCAATTGTAGCTAGCTCATTCCCTTAAGTGGTGAATCTCTCAACCAAGCATACTTTTTTAATCTTTAACTCATAAAAAACAACCCTTAAGCATACCATTTAACATATTCATATATATCACACCATTATTGTGAAACCTTAAAAATTTAAACAATGTCTCCATCATCTAGTTTAGAGGCTATGTGTAACAAATATGTGCATACCAGTATCGATACATCAAGTTCAAACGAGGCGTCTTCATAGTCCATGCCATCACCAAGTTCAGGAGAGGCATATGTGTAAATTTAAAAGTAGTATTAGTGCGCGTGTGTTATCCGTTTAAAAAAAAATCTAAAAATACAATTTACGTTTGCATTATTTAACCATGATTTTGAAAAACAAAGGTGCAACAATATGTTCTATTTATTAAATTAATCCTACTAACCGATCAAGAAGTAAATGAAAATATTATGCTATTATAGAATTGCCCCACCAAGCAACCGACAATAACCTTTGATCGGATCATATTGGAAGCATCTATATACCCAAGCCAACTAGTCGCTTTTTTACGCTTGTTATTTAGTCTTGTAAATTTTTAATTAATAGAATACTATTTTATTTTTTTATACTTTATTTACATGTTTTGAGCAAGTCTTATAACTTTGTTTAGAGATGAGGTGGATAAATTTTCAAAATATTATAAGATTTAGGATAGAGTGGGACGGATAGAAAAAGCTAACGTGGAAGGGATGGACTATAGAAATTGGATAGATGAAAAATACCCACTCCTAACACCTTTATATATAAATACTAGCTTTAGTTACCCGTGTATTACACGGAAGTGTTAAAAGTTAATTATTAAATAACATAAAAATAAAAATAAAATCAAGTGTGTTATATATTAAATAAGACATAATAAATTTTGATTATAAGGTCACAAATAAGTGAAAACATCATTGTAAACTACATTTGTAGTAACATTAGTATGCTTACACTCATTATCTAAAGCTAAAAGCTTCAATCTATCTTTACTCTTAACTTGTGACAAGATGCCATAAAGCTGATCATGCGTAAAAATAGGCACTTTCAAGTATAAACCGACACTTGACAAAGATTGACCTTAACTTTTGTTTATTGTCATAGCAAAATATACAATAAAAGAAAACTGTCTTCGTTTAGATTTAAAAGGAATACTTTTGACGGGTCAAATCGTGAGCTAGATATTGAGTGGGTGTGAGGATATTAGTATGGAAAAATTAACATTTGAATAATACACAATGAAAAGTTATATGCAATAATTAGATCAATTTCGAATTATTTTGACCCTGTAATCAAATATAGAGATATAGTATTGAATCCGGTTGGATCAGGCTATAAATGTTCATAATATCTCTGATTAGTTGTTGATTATTATTTATTTAATACTAACTTTAGTAAACCTGTGTATTATACAGGTTGAAAAAATAAAATATTAAATATAATAAAATTTTATGAATTATAAAATGATAACCTAAAATAAGATATGATTAAAATTACATATGAGTAATAATTGTAAGTAATAAAATAACGATATCAATTTTTTAACTTTTGTTTTTAAACTTTCTTTCCAAAAAAAGTTAAACATTTTTTTCAAAACAAACCGTATTAAAAATGTTATTTTTTAAATTTTTTTATTATAACTCCTAATTTTAATTATTTTTAGTTTATAAAAAAAATTACTTTTTAATTTTAAAATATTTTATATTTTAAAAAAAAGTTAGATGTTTTTGAAAAAAAATTAATTGTATAAAAATGTTTTCTAGAAATAACATTAATAAAAAGACATCTTTCTTAATTTATTAAAAAAATTAATATAAAAAGAATTAAATTTATTTAATATTTCTTAATTTAGGTAATTATTTAAGAGTAGAGAGAGACGGAAAAAATAAACTTAAGGGGCCTAAAAATGTGTTAATAATTCCTCTAAGTTACTCTTTTAGTATTATATATAAATTCAATTGCTTATATAATAAGTAACTTGGGTCATTGCTTAATAATTTATAGATATAATGGCAATCAAAATCTCCCTGTTCTAATAAAAGGGTATGTAAGAGGAACACATTTTAACACCATATTTCTTATCATTAATATTTTTCCGCTTATCTCTCCTATTTAATAATCACATTAATTATTAATAATATTATTTATGTTTTTAAATTAAAATAGTTTTTGAATAAATTAAGCAAGAGATCTTTTAAGAACATCAAACTTTTTTAAAAATAATTTAAAATTAGAAAACTTTTTAGAACATCAAACTTTTTTAAAAATACAAAATATTTTATAATTGGTGCTTTAAAAAGTAAAATTTTTATAAATAAAAAATAATTAAAATTAAGAGTTATAAGAGGAAAGTTTTTAAGTATGACATTTTTAAAACGTTTGTTTTGAAATAATATTTTTATTTTATTTATAATAATAAAGATTTCAATCATATCTTATTTTAAAATATTGATTTTTAATTAATAAATTTTCATTCTATTTAATATTTTTTTTATACACGAGTTTACTAAAACTAATATAAATATATAATAGCTTGTTTACTTTGACTTCAAGACTATCACTTGAATCTAATTTTGTAAGTTTTAATCCAGTTAACTCATTCATTGCAACAAGGACTACATTAAGTTTTACTTTATAATACACATTCTAACTTTGTCTTGGATTTTTATTTGAACTACCCTAACTACTCGTACTTCTCCCTACATCTTTTAGAAAAGTGTTTTAAATATATTTTAACTATTTACATAAATTCTAAGACATTTATTAAGAAAATATGCATGTATTATGTGTAATTTTTTTATGACTACACAAATTATTTATAAACTTATCCAGTTGCTCAAAAATCTGATGTCTTCTCTATATTTCTTAATATTCATCGTCTTATTAAAACCCAATTTGAACGTAATAAAAATGCTTCCAATTTGATAATGCAACGGAATACGACAACAAGGCCTTCCATGATTTTTGCTCCACCCATGGCATGCCGTTTCAATTTTCATGTCCCCGTCTCTATCTATTAGACTAGATATATTGTTTACCACATATTGTATAGTTAAGGACATATTATGTAAATATTATAATTATAAATACATTCAACATGTGAATGAGAAGGACACGTATTACAGTCTATTAAGATCCCCCAAACTTTTAGAGTAAACTACAATAATATTTGAGGGATTACCCATTTGTTACATAGTTGTGAGTGGAAAATGGGAAAAATATACAATAGAAAAAAGAGTATGGAAGTTTTATAATGATAAATATAGTAATAGATATGAGGAATGAAAAGTGAAAAGTTTTTGAAAAATAAAAGATAAATTTAGAAAATAATGTAAAATATACATATGAAGATTGATGTTAATATTCTAATATCTTGTTATGATTGTTGATGAGCCATTCTTTTTAATAATAACTAGGAGTATCCTCGTGCTTTTTCGCGGCTTGCTGTTTGTAAAGTGACAGGAAATGCACAAATACGATAGATATATGAATACGAAAACTGATACACTACTGTCACCGACCTATGTTTATTATTAACGCTAACATTAATTGACAAAATGTGTAAGAATAAAAGGTAAAATATTATAGTGTGGATGTGGGCTTAGAAGTTGTAGTACATGTACATTAAGGCTGCTAATAAAGAGTAAAAACAAACCCCAATTCATAACCATAAAAGATCCTTAAACCGAGCACAAAAGAAAAAAAAATAGACCTACCAATCAATGTCATGTAGATGGAGGGAGGCAAAAGCCGCAAAGCAGCTCCGGTAACACTCTCTCGCTTTGTTTACAACGAATGAAAGAAGAAGAAACCGAAGCAAGTAGGAGGTGATAGCGTTTAAAGAAGGCAAGCGACATGGCATTGGTCAGGAAGACAAAACGACCAACAAAGTCGATCCCAAGGGGTAAAAAAAGAACAAAATGAGAAAGACGATGGCATGTATTTAGATTATAAAGCGAGGACAATTGACCCCAAGGGGTAAAAAAAAAGAAAAAAGTTAGGGGGGCAAAGTATTAATGATAAAAATATACTATTTCTTATTGTTTGGAAATCATATAGATTAATTATAATATATATTTTTAATAACCCTAAACCCAAACCCTCGATTGAATCCAAACCCCGAATCTATAGGGAAACAACAAACTCTAAGCGAGATTAAAACTCAAACAATAAACAATATTTTAAACCCGTGACAGTTGTGAATCCAAACCCGAAACAGAAGATCATAAAACCCGACTTTACAACCGAAAGGCAACTTTGTGACGATGAACCAAATGAAATGATAAACATATGTTACAAACACTAGTTCATTGCTGCATGAACATGAACATTCATAGTACCTACTGCAAAGGGATTCTTGAAAAAGATAAATCCAGTTGCACCTCTCAAATGCTATATTATAAAAACTGCAGATCCCTTCCTACAAATGAAGTAACATGAAGCATTATGCTTTACGAGTAAAACCACCACCGCGATCACCGCCTGATGATTGGCGGTAGGATTGCCAGTCTAACTGCTGTCAGAGCTAGCACTGCTGCTTGTTGCAAGAGGAGAGTCTGAAGCATTCATGGTTTGGGTTTTAGTTGATTCTGGTCGCAGACTGTAAACAGAAGCAGCAGGAACTTTTGTGATCGATGCTCGCATATTGCCGGGCATGCTTCGCCTAATATCCTTTATGTACAGTAACAAACAGAATTTAAAAAACTTATCAGTTTGGTTTTCAGATGTGTCAATAAATGAAAATGGGTTGAACAAGTCGAATTGAAACTAACTGATAATCTATTTATAATGTATACGTATTTAAACTACTGTTGTAATAATATTGTTTTCATGATCATAAGTCAACACATTAACAATATATAGAAAGTAAAAATATAGACAAAATTTACCAGCCCCATTTCAAACCACAGTAAAAATTAACTTTTTTAACCCCAACCCGGTTTTGATCCATTCCCCTTTCCATCATACCTCCAATTACACATGACAATCAAAAAATGGGTTAATATAGTAATTTTTTTTGTTTGCTTATGGGTTCATTTAGATCTACTCAAATTACACAATGAGTCAAAACTAAACACTTCAACGAAATTTGCTAAACTTAGAAGGGGTTTAAAAATCCGCTGCCACTAGCCGTCATAGAAAATATATAACAGATAAAAAAACTCATTTTAGTACTTTTTTTCCTTAAGCGACCCATTTCAACCAAACCCATTTTGACTCGAAACCATTTGAAACATCTTAAAATAACCTGTTTTAACCCGAAAGTCCGTTTTACCAGGGTTTGCAATGCCAAGCAAGATAAAAAGGAGACGGATATTAGACTCATACCAGATGTCTCAAAGCCATATCAAATGATTTTTTTGACAGTGATCTTCCAAAGCCTGAGTTGTCTTGGGACATAGACAACTTCCCAGATGTATTGTTCTGATCAGATATGTGGTCTTGCCTTGGTGGAGCCAGCTTTCTCATGTTTACAACCCTCTCAACCATTTTAGTACCCATCAAGACCGGGTTCACGTCATCATCCCCATTCAAATGTCCACGACCTTTCGCCATCCCAGTTTTCACACCACCACGCACTCTGGAAGGAGAGCATGAGGTCCTCTTTGGTACTGCTTTGGAGTTCATTTCAGTCACAGGCAATTTAACAGTAGGTGGATCAGGCCTAACTCTAGATGCAGAAGCAGACCTTTCAAGCAGCTCTGGTGGATTTCTGGACGGTCTAGATTTAACTGATGAGGAACTACCACGTGATTTTGTTGCAGATGAAGACCTGTGTCCATGCGTGGATGTGGTAAGTAAACCACAAGGTTTTGATGGTCGTTGAGTTGGGGTTGAAGATCTTGATGCTGACTTGGCAGAAGCAGTTATGGATGGTCGTTGAATTGGTGTAGATGATCTTGATGTTGGCTTGGAAGCAACAGGAACTATAGAGGATCGTTGAACTGGGGTTGAAGATCTTGATGTTGACTTAGATGTAACTGCAAGTACAGGTGCTCGGGGCGTAGGGGTTGTGGACCTTTTTATTGGGGCCACTGGCTTTTTTGCTGCAGTAACAGTGGCTCGAGATGTTGGAGTGGATGATCTTAGTGGTTTTGTTAGAGTAGGCCGTGTTGTTGGTGTTGCAGATCTAGATCCTGTTGATGGTGCCTTTCTTGATGGCGATGGCCGCCTAATGGTACTAGAAGATTTCACACCATTGGAGGTGGATGCTGGAAGTTTAGGTGATATATTGGTTGTTGAAGTACCATCTGCAGGGGTGTTTTCTAGCTACAATGATACACAGAAAACAAGAAAATAAATTATGACATTGAAGTGAGTTACAAACTCAGAAAATCAATTAAAAACTACTCATTCATGTAGGTGTTCAAAGATAGAAAATGCAAAATGATGGGTGGAGATTTTGAGGAATGAGTTGAATTGAGTTATGCCTTATTTCTAACGTTTAAGATAAGATTGTTATTCAAACAACATACTATTTAATTATATTTGATGCAGTAATTATCTATAAAAAATAACATTTTTTTGGATAAGACATGTTTCAGATTAACACAACCTGATCCACTAAAAACTATCCGTTTGACATGTTACTAGATTTTGCCACATCAGGAGAAATTACAACTTTAAGTTATAAGCTAAAGATATAGAGGAGCTTGGGGCTAAAGTCACTAGTGCTCTTACATTGGACTCTGGAGAAGTAGATCGGCCATCAGGTATAAGAATATGATCAGTAAGAGATATTTGTTCTTCCATTTCCGATGAAGGTACCAGGTGACGACGCGGGGAAAGGAGCCTGAATTTACAAAGCACAAAATCACATTTCTAGGCTAGCAACTTATTAAACAAAACATATTGTTCATTCATAAACATTCGGGCTAGACAAAATAGTAGTTAGAAGAATTATCATATGTCTATACATCCTAATGATCCTTCTATATGCTAATTATATAAATGCTCACTCCATCCTCCAAACATTGCAACATTTTATTAGTCACAAAGAATTATGAAATTATTTTGAGTTATTAAAATGTTTAAAACCCTTCAATAAGGACAAACTATTAGGTAATGTAGATCAAAATCAATGTAATCAATAATTTATGATGATCAACCTGCTATAATTATAATAGTACCTCTGTTCAATTTGCACTTGCATATGGCTTTCATTAAAATAAAAGCATGGAAGACTTTTTGGACCTAAATGGAGTATACACAGAGTTCTATTTGATGACCTATTAGCTTACATGATAAGGGTATATGCTATTAACTTCAAAGGTGGTCCATTTCTTAAATGGACAGCAACTAGTGATTAAATGGCCATGACAAAAGTAAACTATTTTCCCAGAGCAGCAATGGCAAAATCCAGGAACCAGTGTGTCCACGTACCATGCATGGAAGGTTGTACCTTTCTCTGGATTTGGACATTTCAGCTCTGGAAAAAGGGGATAACCTGACACAATTCACCAAGCAGCTACAAGTTTGAAGTTTGATACTTACCAATCATAGTCCGTGATGTTGTTCAAAGAATTCAATGTGTTGTCAGAACCAGAATCTTGACCATGTATTATTGATATTGTTCCAGGCTTTAATGGGTTTTCAAATTCGGAGTCTGCACCATACATTATAAAACTACTATGTCATTTTAACAGAAAAGCAATTATGCTACCAGATGATATAAGCATACTACTTTGCCTTTGTTTATTTTTAGAGAAAATTAGGGTGTTAACCTAAATAACTATTACACCAGCTTCAAATTATTTGGCAGTTTCAAATTATTATACGCCTCTCTAGAAAGTATAACACGATAAAAAGACGCCACGTGGATATATATTTTAAAAACGGCACCATTTAAGGCTAATAGAGAAGCATTAGCTGGTGTGCTTTTCAGATTACCACAAGATTCTCACGGTTTGGGACCATAACCATGAAATTTCATTTCTCTGTCCAGATGGCTTCTTTTGATTGGATTGGACTTTACAGAGACTCAGAGAGACACGGTCAAATGGTTATATTTGAAAATTTTGGACAAGTGACTACTATATGCATCAGTGAAACGTATGATACAATATAGTACAGTCCAGTATAATTGGTAGTCAGAAAGGAGGATTATGTGGGACAAACAACCCACAGTTTGCTTAGGATTCCCTGGTAACAGTCAAGATGGTGATCACTGATTGCTGGAGTGGGTCATGCTCTATAAATTGTATCCTTGTTACCTGTTCCATTCAATGGTCCCACCACAACCAAGAAAGCTTGAGAACAAACACAAGCATGAGTCACCAACTACTTCTCAGTCATCTTCTCATTGGTACACAAGTTCAAAAGCCACCCAGTTTAAGGTTGGAAGAAAATGCTTTGTGCTTTAGCTAAAATACTTTATAGACTTCTAAAACCTTTTGATACCCCCATGGAATTTTATAGCATAAAAGCATAATTATATTAATGATGCAAATCAGTTTCACATAAATGCAGATTATCTCATTTTATCACTGGGTTTCAACTTTCACAGCCTAAATCACACCAATCTTTCTGCAGTGAACTCTAGTGTATCTCTTGGTTGTCACTCCTACACTTACCGATACTCTTAGTTCTTCATTATCACCAAATGTCCAGAACTGCATATTGAAGCTTTGAGTTATCCATACCATAGCACATGGAATGGGTCTGTACAATATGAGAGGATACATAGTACATACACATCTTTTATCATCAAAACACAGCCATACAGTATGTTGGAACTTGGAACTAGGGTACATTACAACCGAACTAACTACAAACTCAAAACCAAAATCTAACCTTCTAAGTTTTATAGATAATTATATAGAATAAAGTTCTTGTCTATTACTTGTGTATATATTAATAAAAGATTAATAGTTAATTACTTAACACCTACAAATCAACAATATAATTTTACTTTCTTAAGAAGTAGAAGCTAATGTGCCTTTTTCACAAGAATTCAGTAACAAATACTGATTGAAGACTGATTCAACCTAGTAAACAAATGCAGCAGAAGAGGTAAAACATAAGATCAATTACCGAATGCATCTTGAATCTGATTCGATTCCTGAAGAACATCGAGATTCAAATCAGCTCCACCGAAATCCACCAACAACGACAGCTGATCACCCTTCTCCTTCTCTACCTCTCCGGAGCTCATCTCCTCTTGTCTACACTCAACAGACGCCTGCAAAATCTCAACAACATCCATTCAACTAACCTTCATCTAAATCCAACTTCACGAACTCGTGCACACAAATCTCCCTTTTCAAGCTAAAAGCAGCTGAAACATTAATTGAAGATTAGAAGCACTTACAGCCATTGTATCTCTGAACAAACCGGTGATGAATCTGCAGATATTGGGAGAATTAAAGAGCGAATCTGAGTGGAGATTGTATGATTTGGTAAAGATCTTGATTTTTGTCAAGTAATGACAGATCGACCTGAGGTGAAGAACACGCGAATTTTGAATCCGGTGAGAGTATTTTTTTTTCTGTTTGATTCGAATTCCTTTGGCACACACAGAGGCTCTCAGGTCATGTGGGCTGCCTTTAATAATAATAATAATAATAATAATAATAATAATATTATTATTATTATTATTATTATTACTATTATTATTATTATTATTATTATTATTATTATTATTATTATTATTATTATTATTATTATTATTTATACTGCTTCCACATGAGAGGGGGAAAGCATATGCACGCCATAATTTGAAGACAGAGAAAGAGATGCTTTCTCTGATCTACTTTACATAAAGCTGACACACTTTTCGTTGGAAATCTGAAGACTCACAAACTTCTATGAGTTTGTGAAAAGTCTATGCTTTTGTAAACTGTAGATTAAGGTCTTTGTCTGTAACTTCCTACTTTTATACCTGTAAACCTTTTTGTAATAGAAAAGGATGTGAGCTATGGCATGTCATAGTCACTAGTCAAAAGGCAATCTGCCTTTTGAATTTAGATTGATCTTGTTGTCTAGATTAGTCAATTCCAACTGTCCTTTTAAGTATTGACGGTTGTAGGATGTAGTATAAAGAGTCTCAGGTTCTTGTAATTTAGATATGCTTTGTAACACTTGTAATAAAACTTGAGAGTAATATACAACACTCCTTGAAAACTATATTTCTGTGTTATTATTGCTTGTTCTGTCTCATTACTTACTTGTGTTCATAGTATCCTCATAATCAAACCCGATTCCCTGTTTGAACTGTTAAGTGTTCCAAGTCTCTCCTCATTGTGAAACTGATTGTGTTAAGCACCCTTACCCTATCCTGCAATTGGTATCAGAGCATTTTAGGCTCTTGATTGTAAGATCTCACCATCTTTAAACCTCTCAGTTTCACAATTCACTTAACATCTCAAATGGCAGCTATCACAAAGGCTGATATAGAAACGGGTACAATGACAAAGTCCCCACTGATCACTCCTAAAGACTTTGATACTTGGTGTCAAAGAATGGAAGGCTTTATCAAGTCTCAAGACTCCAGGATGTGGGGGTCTGTTGTCGATGGACCTCATATACCATCCACCTCTTCAGCTGCTGCTGCTGGTGGTATGATACCAAAGAAATATTGGGATTTCACAAGTTAAACAGATCTATTTTATCCTTATAAAATAGAAGAACACAGCGGAATATCTATATTAAACTTGTTTCAGTGAGCTAATTTATATATAAAACATTTTTATATAAAATCAGTCAAAACCCATATGGATCGATATATGAAATCATGCTTACAAACAACCATAGAAGGTACGAAGAACTTCCTTCAACAATGAGGTTGGCAGGAGGTGAACAAGGATGGCAACTCCTAAAGCAAGAAGCCTCAAGCTGGTATACCCACGAGCCACCAACAAGAACACCGGTTGCTAGGATTTTCACTTCTATAACTCCGTTTTTTTTTCTAGACTGATCGAGAGAAAAGGGGTTCTTACACTTTCGTGTTCTCCAGTCGTGTGTCTTGAGAGAGATCTGCAAGCAATCTTATATTGCATGTCCTTGGAAACATATGCCATTCAATTACATCATTCCTTTCAAATCCCTTACTTGAACTGATTTAGGTGAATCCAATCATATGTCCTTTTGTTTCAGATGTCATGTTCAATCCAGGGACACAGAATGATCATTCTCTGTTGATTTAACTTTATCAGGCCTTAGACATCATACTCTCAACGAATAAGAGGAACAAATCCCATCTTGACTACATACGTTTCTCATAATCACCTTGTATCATACCTGAACATAGCCTTGTGTATTGTCCATTATTTCAGAACAGTGAAGAACTAGATCATGGTATAATATTTGATGAATATCAAAACCCAATATGTATCTCAGGTCAGAGGACACTATGATATTCGCCTTTACTCAAATTTACTTATGATCAATTATAAAATTCCATGCAGTAACATTTGAGAGCGGGTCAGTCCAATATTTGTATCCCACAAATATCTATGAACCTTGGTAGCAACCTTTTGCTCTATATTCATACCTTATGAATATCTACCAATCCATGTTCATAATAGTCTTACATTCATATTTGTTCCCACAAATATAACCGACTACGGACATTTAGAATAATAAACATATTCATGGATGTAAACATGCTAAAATGGAACATAACTCAAAATGTCATAAATTATTCAAAGAGTTAGTATTTCATTCGTTCCAAAGTTAAAATACAAAACAGATCAAGTCCAATCACTAGAATATCAAAGTCCTAAGGCACAAGTATGACTCTCATGCTTTGCCCTTTCAAGGAGCTTCGTGAGTGGATCCGCAGTATTTTGATATGTGTGAACTTTGCGAATACATATCTTTCCCTTTTCAACTTCATCCCTTATGTAGTTGAATCTCCGCTCAATGTGCCTTGTCTTTTGATGTGCACGGGGTTCCTTGATTTGAGCAATCGCACCCTCGTTATCACAAAAGATCTCCAGGGGGTCTTGAATGGTAAAGACTACCCCTAGATCGGCAATAAATTTCTTTAACCATGCAGCTTCTTGAGCTGCCAATGAAGCGGCGATGTATTCGGATTCTGTAGTGGACAATGCTACCACGTCCTGCTTTGAGCTCTTTCAGGACACTGCCCCTCCATTCATAATGAAGACATGCCCCGATTGTGATCGAGAATCATCTCGATCAGTCTGGAAGCTCGCATCCGTGTAACCTTTTACAACGAGCTCCTCCTCACCAGATCCATATATTAGAAACATATCCTTAGTCCTCCTAAGGTATTTCAATATACTTTTAACAACCATCCAATGGCTATTACCTGGATTCCGTTGATATCTACTTGTCATGCTTAATGCGCATGACACGTCCGGTCTAGTGCATATCATTGCATACATGATGGATCCTATAGCAGATGCATATGGGATTTCCTTCATTCTTTCTTGCTCATCCTTTGAGTTCGGACATTGAGATGTACTCAATATTGTCCCTCTTTGAATAGGTACCATACCTTTCTTAGAGTTTTCCATCTTGAACCTTTTCAAGATTTTATCAATGTATGCACTTTGGTTTAAACCTATCAACCGTCTTGATCTATCCCTATAGATCTTTATTCCCAAAATATAGGCGGCTTCACCAAGATCTTTTATGGAAAAGCAACTTCCAAGCCAGGCTTTAACACCTTCCATGGTTGGAACATCATTTCCAAATAGTAGTATGTCATCAACATACAATACTAAGAATGTGATAATGCTCCCACTAGCCTTTTTATACACACAAGCTTCATCAGCGTTCTTGATGAATCCAAATTTCTTGATCTCTTCATCAAAACGTTGATTCCAACTTCTCGATGCTTGTTTCAATCCGTAGATTGATTTCTTTAACTTGCATACTTTATTAGGATGTTTTGGATCGACAAAACCATCAGGCTGAACCATATGGATAGTCTCTTCGAGATATCCATTAAGGAAAGCGGTTTTGACATCCATTTGCCAAATCTCATAGTCATAATAGGCAGCTATGGCAAATAATATCCTAATTGACTTTAGCATTACCACAGGCGAGAATGTTTCATCATAATCAACCCCTTAAGTTTGAGTGAAACCTTTTGCTACAAGTCTTGCTTTATAAGTATCCAAGTTTCCATGCATATCGGTTTTCTTCTTGAAAACCCACTTACATCCAACCAGTTTGGAGTTAAGTGGTGGTTCAACCAATTCCCATACTTGGTTGTCATACATGGATTGCATCTCAACGTTCATGGCTTCTAGCCATTTATCACAATCCGAATTGGACATTGCATCATGGTATGTAGTTGGTTCATCCGAGTCAACCACATAGCATCCATTCATGAAAAATCCATATCTTTCAGGTGGAATGCTAATTCTACCAGATCTGCGAACATTTTGTGTGTATTGATCAACCATTTGATCATTATCAACAACCTCTTATTGATCACTAATTTCAACCAAACGTGTATTGGCTTGTGGTTCTTGATCCTCATCAATTTCTACTGTTCTATACGTCTTTTCTTCCATAAGAAACTTAGTTTCCAAGAACTCAGCCTTTCGAGCAATAAATACCTTTTGCTCGGTTGGATCAAAGAAGTAATATCCCATACAGTCTTTGGGATATCCAATAAATATACACTTAATGGGTCGACTTTCTAACTTGTTTTGGGTGTTCCGCTTCACATAAGCTTCACAGCCCCATACCTTTAAATATGATAGTGACGGAACTCTTCCTTGCCATATTTCAAAAGGTGTCGTATCCACTTTCTTGGTTGGGGCCATATTCAAAATACGAGCCGCGGAGAGCAATGCGAAACCCCAAAATGATAGAGGTAGTGAGCTTCTAGCCATCATAGATCAAACCATATCCAATAAGGTTCGGTTTCTCCTTTCAGACACACCATTATGTTGCGGTGTTCCGGGTGGAGTAAGTTGTGAGACAATCCCACAACTCATAAGATGATCTTGAAAAGCATCACTCAGGTATTCACCTCCTCTATCTGAACGAAGTACTTTGATTGTTTTATTGAGTTGATTTTCAACTTCATTCTTAAAGATTTTGAACATTTCAAAAGCTTCATGTTTGTGTGTCAACAAGTACACATAACCATAACGACTATAATCGTCGATGAAGGTATTGAAGTATCTTTCACCATTCCTTGTCATTGTCTTAAAAGGACCACATACATCCGAATGTATGATTCCTAATAAATCCTTTGCCCTTTCGTTAGTACCACTAAAGGGCAACTTGGTCATCTTTCCTTGTAAACAAGATTCACACTTATTAAATGAACCATTTTCATTTGTTTCCAAAAGACCATTCTTTTGAAGTGTTTGAATCAAATTCTTGTTTATATGCTCAAGACGACAATGTCAAAGATATAAATCACTTAAAACCATTTTAAGTTTCTTGGTGCTTGTTTGGTATAACGAGTTATTAAATGATAAGTTATCATGAACCAATTCATAGATACCATTATAAGGCATAGCCTCAAAATGAAATACATCATCCATAAAAACACAAATACCATTGTTTAGAAACTTTAATACATAACCATATTGTTTTAAAAGGGATGGCAACTCCTAAAGCAAGAAGCCTCAAGCTGGTCTACCCACGAGCCACCAACAAGAACACCGGTTGCTAGGATTTTCACTTGTATAACTCCCTTTTTTTTTCTAGACCGATCGAGAGAAAATGGGTTCTTACACTTTTGTGTTCTCCAGTCGTGTGTCTTGAGAGAGATCTGCAAGCAATCTTATATTGCATGTCCTTAGAAACATAAAGTTCAGGAGAGAGAAAAGTGGGTGGGGCTCAGCCCCTTAACCCAACCGCATTTCTCAAAACAACATCCGCATTAGTTAATGCGGATGAAGTTGTTCTCCCGCATTTGTAAATGCGGGTGAAGTAATTCGTCCATATTTTGCAAATGGTCATCCGCATTAGTAAATGCGGATGTATGTTTCCATCAGCATTTCCAGAAATGCTCATCCGTATTTGTTCCAAAACAAATACGGACAGGGATTGTTCATCCGCATTTGTAAATGCGGATGAGTAAACATCATCCGCATTTGTTCAACCACATCAAATGCGGCTGTGAAAAACGAATGCGGGTGAGTAAACATCATCCGCATTTGTTCAACCACATCAAATGCGGTTGTATAAAACGAATGCGGATGAATTAATATTCCTCTCTTTGAAATAAATTATCCATATAATTTATATACTACATAAGTGTAAATTTATTTGGAAACCCAATTTCCAAATATTCTAAGTGTTAATATTTATTTATATGATCACATCATAAAACAAATATCTTTGGTGTTTGTCTAGCTCGTTATTGGGTATGACCCGACTTGGATCATGACATACTAGCCACATCAATTCAATATGTATTTTGGGCAGATCAATTCCATCAAGAAAGTGGCTGACTATTCTGATGAAGACTAGAAGAGAATTGATAGTGATCAGAAAGCCATGACCCCCTCCAAACTTCTCTTCCAAACTCTATCTACAGAGGCTTCAAGAAGTGCAAGACTGCCAAGCAACTCCGGGATGCACTGAAGCGGATGTATGAGGGGTCTGATGATGCAAAAGAAAACAAGAAAGACCTCTTGAAGCAGTAGTTTGAGAACTTCACCTTCAAGACAGGTGAAACTATGACTCAACAACACTTCAGGTATGTTGAGATTGTGGATACTCTGGCAGATGTTTGAGTAACTCTTGAGAACAGGGATGTTATGATGAAGTTCATGTCCTCTCTTCCCAGACAATGGACACACTATTGTGTGGTCATTAAGAGGACTGAGAACCCCAAGACCCTTACTCTCACAGAGTTGTATGGTATCCTCAGTGGCTACCAGATGGAGATGAACATGCAAATCCATCTGGTAACTCCAACAACCAACAGAGTTCAGCCCTTCATGTGGTTAAAGGGATTGCAAAGAACCACAACACCATCTTATCTGCTACCCTGAAAAATCACAAAAGGGTCCTTTCATCACCTTTTCAGAGACACCAAAAGAAATCTACATCCCTGGAAGCCCATTCCAGGAGACAAGCTCTTCACAAGCTTTTGTGTCTTCTAATGAAAGTTTAGGAAACTTTCTCTTCACCCTTGAAAATCTGGACTGTATCCATCCAGATGATCTGGAGTATATGGAAATAGTCCAGCAGATGGCTCTTCTCACTCACAGGGCCAACAAATTCTACAAGAGGACTGGAAGGAAGTTTCCTAGTAATGCAGCAGTGGAAAGTTTGGGCTTGATAAAAGCAAAGTGAAGTGTTACAACTGTAACCAAATGGGACACTTTGCCAGAGAGTGCAAGGCACCAAGATCAAATGGTGGGCAAGCAAAAACAAGGCCAAACTACACTGAAGGAGCTCACCAGAATGAGAAGCCAAGACAGCAAGCCGTAGTTGCTGTTAAAGAATGAGGCTTTGACTGGAGCTTTCAGGTGGAAGATGCATCTCCAAACCAAGCATTAAAGGCAAATCATAATGAAGCCAAGGTACTGGAACATCTCTGTACACCTAAATGTATTGCTAAAGTTAATAGATATAGATCCTAGAACTTAGAGATGAGATCTGATCTTGAGTCCTTAAATATCTTAAAAGCTTATTTTAAAAGAGCTGAAAATGATTATAAACTTAAGATAGAAGATCTAGAGAAAACCATTTCAACTCTTAAGCATGAGCACACTTACTACAGGACTCAAATCAAAGATCTCATCTCAAGTTAACTGAATGCTAGGCTGAGCTTGTGATCAGCAAAGCCAGGGCAAAAAAATGTGTTCCTGAAGAAGAGACCTTCAAGAACATAATATCCTCATCCCTACGTGCAAAAGTTTGTTATCAGAATAAGCAGGGACAGGGATCTACTGAGATAGCTCCTTAACATATTCTATTGTCTGTAAGATCTCCAAGGTGTGGAACTTATGAAGATGAGCTTCCCCTCATAGACCCTATTATTGAAGAGGATGAAGAGGAGATAGTGAAGGATGACTCTGAGAAGAGTGAAAAAGATCATCCTAAGAAGGGTTACTATTCTCCTAAGGAGAGGAAAGAGTCTGGAATGACCAAGTCAAAGAGGAAGAACTTGATCAGAAGAGCTAAGAGAAGAGCAAAGAAGGCTCAAGAGATCAAGGCCACTTTTGACTCCAAGCAGAAACAAGTGTTCATTTTTGCAGGGTTTGAAGTGGTAAAGGCTGAAGACTCAACTATAAATTCTAGTACCGGGAGTTCTAGTTTAGTTCCAAACCATTCCAGCAAGAAGAAGAAGACTGACCAGCTGTGTACCACTGCGACACAGCCTGAACTATTCAACTCCAAGAGCAAGCCTCTCCCTAGGAAGCTTGTTGCATCATCTGTGAAGATGAAGATGGAGAAGGAAAGTGATCAAACTCAGTCTTGCTCTTAAAAGAAGACTCCCAGAAGGAAGCAAATGGATTGCATCATGTGTGGTAGTACTTCTCATCTGGCTAAGGATTACAATCCCAAAAGCACTATCCATATGGTCAAAGAAAAAGCTTTTGGGAAGAAGAAGGAAAAGCAAGCTTCGGGAGGAAAATCTGTTTCCTTTGAAAGCTCCAAAGTGAAGAAGAAGACAAGTGAGAACTTGCCTTCGGAAGAAATTTTGGTCTCGGAAGAAAGGAATGCTTCCGAAGTACTAAAGCATGCTGCAGTGAAAGCAAGATCTTCCAACGGTCTAGTATATAAAACCTCAGAAGTTATTGAAATTTCCGAAGTGTTGAAGGTCAAGTCCAATCTTCCAAAGATGGTGTGGAAGATGAAGAAAGACCTAGAGATTGAGAGTTCTTCATCAACAACAACTAATTATCCTCAAAGCTTGAATATAGGATCTGTTACTCTTACATTGTCTTCAGATCACTTTGAAAAGCCCAAGGCCAATGAGGCTTGGGTTTCCAAGTGTAACTAACCACTTCTTTTTATGCAGGAACAGCTAAGGACCAAGGAAAATATGTGGATCATTGATAGTGGCTGTTCCAGGCACATGACTGGCAATGGTTCTTTGCTTCACAATTTTGAGAAAATTGATGGAGGACCAGTTGCTTTTGGAGGAGATGCGGGTGGTTACATCACTGGAAGGGGTATGGTCACAAATGGTAAGCTCACCATTGAGAAGGTAAAATTTTTTAAGGAGCTTGGATACAATCTACTGAGTGTATCCTAATTTTTTGATTAGACACATAACATGCTCTTTACATGCTCTTTACTGAGCATGAGTGCATTGTTCTCAAGCCCGGGGTGGTCATTCCTCAAGAGCATATCCTGCTCAGAGCCCCTAGGAAAGGGAACATGTACAAGATGGACTTGCAGAAAACATCTCTCTCAGGAGAGGTTTCTTTCTTTCTATCTAAAGCAAATAGTGATGAGTCTTTCCTATGACATAAAAGAATGTGCCATGTAAACTTTAAAAATATGAATAAATTAATTAAGAATGATTTGGTATCTAGAATGCCAAAGAGAGAGTTTACAAGTGATGATCATTCTGATGCATGCCTGAAAGGGAAGCAACACAAAGTGTCTCACAAGCCAAAGGAAATGAACTCTATCACTACTCCCCTACACTTATTACACATGGATCTCTTTGGCCCCACCAGTGAGTTTAGGAAGGACCTCATATTGTTTAGTGATCATATATGACTTCATAAGATTCACTTGGGTCTTTTTCCTTAGAACTAAGGATGAGACTCCTGAGATCTTGAAGAACTTCATTCTGAAAATTGAGAATCAATCTGATCACAAGGTCAAGACCATAAGATATGATCAAGGAATAGAATTTAAGAACCAAATCCTTGATACATTTTGTGATGAAAAGGGTATTACAAGACAATATAGTGCTCCCAGGACTCCTCAGCAAAATGGTGTTGCTAAAAGAAGAAACAAGACACTTATTGAAGCTGCAAGAACCATGTTGTCTGACTCTAAACTGTCTATCACCTTCTGGATAGAGACAGTTAACACAGCCTGCTATGTACAGAACAAAGTTTTAATGGTTAAGACTCATGGTAAGACTCCTTATGAGTTGTGGCACAAAAGGAGACCTTTTATTGGTTTCCTCGGGTCATTTGGATGTCCTTGCACCATCTTGAATACCAAAGATCAAGTAGACAAATTTGATGAGAAGTCAGATGATGGACACTTTATTGGATACTCTTCCCAAGCTAAGGCTTATAGAGTATACAATCTCAGAACTAGAGTAGTTAAGGAGTCAGCCAATGTGACCTTCAATGAGCACACCCCTAGTGTGAAAGTTTCTGGACTGGATTGGCTATTTGATCTTGACTTAGTTACCAACTGTTTTAACAAGTCTTATGAGAATGTTTCAGGATCTACAGATAACATATCAACAGAAGATCCTGACCCAAGATTTGAGCTGAGAAGACCAAGCAAGATTACTACTTCAGCTCCTTTGGTGACTAACCCTGCAAATGAAGATCCTATCAGCACAAACATGAAAAATTCACCTGATACATCTAAGATGCCTTCAAATTCCAGCTCAGAGGCTCAAAACTCAGGAGAAGGAGCTTCAAATGTAGGAGGAAATAGAGGTGGTGATAATGATCAAGAATTTCTTGATGCTGATAACCACTCCATAGAAGACAACATAAATGATGTCACACACTCATTGGATCAAGTCTCACTTGATAAGTGTGCTGATGTGGTGGGTGACACTCCATTGTCAGATCTGAATTTCTCTTATCTAGATCTGTCAAATCAACTTGCTATGATCCCTCAACTCGGGATCCACAAGTCACACCCCATCACAAACATCATTGGAAATGTTGATACAGGGGGTGAGAACAAGAGGACAAACCCATGAAAAAAATGTTTGTCTATATTCTTGCTTCTTGTCCCAAGTAGAGCCAAAGAAAGTTGATGAGGCTTTGAAAGATGGAAGCTGGGTTGAAGCAATGCAAGAGGAGTTGCTTCAATTCAAAAGATAAAAGGTTTGGAACCTATATCCTCTTCCTCATAGGAAGACTGTCATAGGAACCAAGTGGGTTTTTAGGAACAAGAAGGATGATAGAGGACTTGTCATCAAGAACAAGGCAAGACTAGTTGTTCAAGGGTACACACAAGAAGAGGGAATTGATTACATAGATGTTTTTGCTCCTGTGGCAAGACTTGAAGCTGTAAGAATATTCCTGGCTTTTACTGCATTCAAGGATTTCAAGGTCTACCAACTTGATGTCAAGTGTGTTTTTCTGTATGGGATGATTGATGAAGATGTGTATGTCAAACAACCACCTGGCTTTGCAGACCCAGATCATCCTGATTATGTCTGCAAGCTTGATAAAGCTCTTTATGGGCTACACCAAGCTCCAAGGAAGTGGTATGAAACACTATCTCAGTATCTCTGTCAACATGGTTACAAGAGGGGTACTATAGATGGAACTCTCTTCATCAAAGGGATAGGGAATGACTTAATACTGGTTCAAGTATATATGGGTGACATTATCTTTGGGTCAATTAATCCAAAGCTCTGCAAAGACTTTGAGAGGCAGATGAAGAACATATTTGAAATAAGTGTCATGGGGGAACTAAATTTTTTTCTGGGAATTCAAGTGAAGCAAGTTGACAATGGCATCTTCATAAGTCAGTCAAAGTATGTACAAGACATACTTACAAGATTCAACATGACTGAATGTAAGGTTTCTAAGACACCCATAGCCAGAAACCACTCCCTAGGACCTGATCTTGAGGGGGAGTGTGTGGATGAACATCTTTACAAGGCTATGATTGGGTCTCTTATGTACCTAACAGCCAGCAGGCCTGATATCATGTTTGCCACATGCATCTGTGCAAGATATCAAGACAACCCCAAGATGTCACACCTGGTTGCTATCAAAAGGATTCTTAGATATCTCAAAGGTGCTCCCAAGCTTGGCCTTTGGTATCCAAAGAGTTCTGACTTCAATCTGTATACTTATACAGATAATGACTATGGAGGTTGCAACATGACTGCAAAGTCTACATCTAGGGGGTGTCAATTCCTTGGTGGAAGGATTGTCTCATGGCAATGCAAGAAACAATCATGTGTCTTTGCATCAACTGCTGAGGCTGAATACATTGCTGCTGCAAGTTGCTGTGCTCATGTGCTTTGGTTTCAGAATTAGATGCTGGACTATGGATTCAACTTCAAAGAGACTCCCATCCACATAGACAACAACAGTTCTATCTCCATTACAGAGAATCCTATACAGCACTCAAGGACCAAATATATCAACATCAGGTATCATTTGATTAGAGATAATTTTGAGAAGGGATTAATCAAACTAGTCAAAGTTATCACAAATGAACAATATGCTGATCTGTTCACTAAAGCTTTTGATGAACAGAGATTCAAATATCTTGTATCAGCTATTGAGATGATTAACTTTGAGTAGATTTTCTTAAAAACTTAAATCAACTTTATTTCTAAAACCTGTGTGTCCTAAGTTGTCTATTTTATTCCTTCGGAAGATTTCAAGTTGATTTTGGAAGAAATTTATGTTTTCAAATCAAATAACTACTTATAAGAAATTTACCTTCGGAAGAAATTCTGATAATATCTTTCGAAGCTTAAATAGGCTTCTAAGTACTTGCATGTACTTGAAGGACAAATATCTTCTGAAAGCAATTAAGTCTCGGAAGATTTATTCTCTTTAGAATAAAACTCCCAAGTCTTAATATCTTCCGAAATCAAATATGTGTCGGAAGAAAAACTCTCTAAGTATTTTTTTCTTTTGAAGCTAAATTTTCACAACTCTTAAGAATATCTTCCGAAGCCAAATTGCCTTTAGAAGCTTTTTCTTAAAAACTTCCGAAGCTAAATTACCTTCGGAAGATTTTCAACTTCCAAAATAACTACCTTTTTGGGCACTTTTTCAGAGGTGGGACCGACATCCGGATTTCAAAGTTTATCCTTTTGCAATAACTTTGTTTCAAATCCATTTCATATATATTCTTAAACGGTTCCCCCTCTTCTCACTCTCCTTTTCATCTACATTGTTCTCTAACCTACCACAAAGCTCATTTGTTCTTATCTTTCTTCATCACAAAGCTACTTAAAATGGCCAACCTTGACCGCAGAAATCAACCCGATTTTTCCATGCATCTTCAAAGGCAACATAATCAAGTTGCTCTGTTAGACTCTAAGAAAGATCCAGGTTTCTCAGAGATTTGTCGTTACCTTTCTTTGACCAACTACTTCACCTCCCTCACCATTGACCCTCCTCTCTATGAGGATCATTTGTTGGAGTTTTGGCGGACCTGCGAAGAGGTCACCATGGATGGGGAGAAGGCACTGTCTGACACAGTGTAGGGGAGGACAATCTTCATCACTCCGGCCATCATAAACACACATCTTCAGCTGGATGATGTAGAAGGTGACTTGTCCTTCCCCAAAGCTGCAGTCAACCACTCCTTTATGCATATGGGCTATGAGGGTGTCTTCTTAGTCAAAACCTTCAGGAAGGGGAAGGTCTCATCCCAATAGAAGTACCTCCTTCATGTTGTCATACACAGCTTGTCAAACAAGCATGGAGGATGGGATCAGATTCCAGAAGACCTCTCCTTCATAGTCCATAGAATGGTTCAGGGGGTCAAGTTCAGGTATTCTTAATTTGTATATACCAATTTGCTGGATAACTTGGACTCCTTAGAGTATTACATGTTCCCTAGATATGTCCAACACATTCTCAACTGTGAACTAGGCACACAGTTTAGGGGAACAGGTAATATTCTTAAATTGGGACAAATGAAGCCCGACATCTTTAAAATAATGAGGAAGCCAACTGTTGGCTTATCTGGGGTAGAAACATCCCTTGCCCCAAAAATGTTTGAGCTCATTGCTCAAGGTGGCAACCTAGCAGCACCAGCTAGTGTTGAACCCACACCTTTTATCTCTCAACCACACATACAGCCCATAATAACCATCACCTACCAGAGAAAAACCAAGCGAACTCCTACGCAAGCTATTCAGCTTGTGTAGGCCCCCATATCACCAACCTTACAGGAGGAAGTAGACACTCGAGCTCCCATTTCCCCTGAGGAGCAAACCACTCTCATCTCTCATATGATTAGTGCTGAGGTTCCTCATGCTCAGCCTGATGACCTCACACCCCAAACAGCCTTAAGCCTTCACTCAGAGTCTCTACACTCTAGTGAACAACCTTCCGGGGAAAGTTACCATCCCCAGCCACTGGATCTAAACCAACCAATTCCCAGCCTTGACTTCTATGATGATGAAGACATGGCATTCAGCGAATACCATGAGTCTTTTTTCTCCACACCTACTCAAGGAGAGATGAGTACTCCTGTCTTACCCAGGTCTATCCCACATCATTCACCTATCACTGAGGTGGATCTCCCTAAACCTGTTCAGGAGATCCATATGGAAGAGGCTCTCACTTCAGCAAGTGATTACATCTTTAAGACCTCAACCATGGCAACCAGGCCTTTTGACACTTCTCTTGAAGCTGTCATAAGGCAAGGGAAATCCAGCAGCCAAGAACAATATGCTAGTGATGAGGAGGAGGATTTTAGTCCAATTCTCTCATCCCCCCGTGATTCTTCTGATGAAGATGAGGGGAGTATGAAACTAAAGGTGCAAAAACTGACTCAAACATGCACCTATTTAGTCTCAAAGATAAGTCACCTGGAATCTCAGTTGACTGTCTTAGAAAGAAGGGTCAATGACCAGCAACTTGAGATCACCAATCTCAAGGGCTAGCTAGCTGAGAGCACCAAGACGAACTCAACCAGGTCCACAAGAACCTGTGAATGTGACAGACTCAACCCCCAGCTCACTTATGCAAGAAGGTGATGCTACCAAAAAGGGGGGAAAAAGTCCAAACAATCATAGAACCTGGGAGTTCCTCTCAGAGTATGGACATAGAGGATTCACCACCCTCTCTTGTAATAGTCCATACTCAGCAACCTCCTCAAGTCTACATGGATGTAGACTCTCTTATTCAAAGTCTATTTGAGGAGGGTATACCCAGAGCCATGTCTACCCCATCTCCCCACTCTGAGAACCCAATCATAGGATAGAGGTATGACACAAAAAGAAGAGCTCTCATCATCTCTAGAACTTAGGGTCAACAAGAAACTTTCAACTTTTCAAACCTGAGTTTCTATGAGTGCATAAATCTGGTTGATCTTCCACTTGTCAACCCAAGCCAAAACAGACAAGCTGGAAGACTAGCAGACTGGATACAAGAAAGGGTGCTAGAAGAGTTCACGATGAGATCAAGATTATATAAACAGAGGATAGCAGGTGAGATCTTTGGTCAACTGGATGTAGAGGTGGACCCCGATATTAGCTTCAAAGGGAAAACCTTGACTGAAAGCCCAGAGGTTGAGCCTGTGAACCTTGGGATAGGATCTCCTTCTACACCCAATACCCTCAGTGAAGCACTAGCTGGTGATGGTGCTTCACAACCTCTCTCTAGTCAGAGCTTGACTGCTGAACCAAGCAATGAAGGCCAAAGCTCTCTCCACCCTGAGTCACCAAGGCCTGTGCGTGACAAAAGGAAGAGGAAAATGACATCCGAGGAGTTAGAGGAGGAGAAGAGAGAGAGGAAGAGGAAGCTAAGGGGATAGAGTTCAGGAGGGTCCTCGGGCTTTATGCAAGCTGCTATCCGAGCTGCCCCCAGGCCAAACACTCAAGATGATGAGTTGAGGGCAGCTAGGCTAAACTACCTGGGGACCAAGAACTATAATGTTGATGAACTCATATCTCTTCCCTTAGAAGAGTTGAATGAGTTGGCTGACACTGAGCTGTCAAAGGAGAGGAGGGAGGCAGAGGATGCAGCATTGCTCCTCAAGATTAAGGAAGAAAGGAGACTGAAAAGGCTCTACAAACATGCTCCTGTCCTCTCCCCAGTTCAAGAAAGTCCTGAGACAGAGACTGTGGCACAGGCACAACCTCAGGTAGATAGGGAAGCTGAAAGAATGAATATGATTAACTACCTGAGTGCCACAGGACTCTATAAGGTTGCTGCACTTCTTCCCTTATCCTTTGAGTACATAGAGTTTGAATATCTCAAGCAGCTAGAGGAACAAGCCACAAAAGAAAGAAAAGCTGCTAAGAGAAAGCTAAGGGAAGAAGCTGCAAGGCCAAGGGCCATAATCCACAAAAGCCAAAAGAAGTCTAAAGATAGACAAAGGATGATGGGCTTCTTGAAGTTGTACGGATTCTCCGAAAGGAGGCTTGGTCCTATGTCTCTGTCCACCATGGATGAGCTTATAAGAGTGATCAAGCAGAAGATTAAAAGGGGAGTGCTTGTAGACTTGCATTCTCCACCAAGTCCAGCTCAACCTGAAGTTGAGGTGAAGGTTGAAACCCCTGAGACAACATGACCTGATCCTAGAGCTGCATCTCAGCCAACTTCATCTTCTGATCCGTAGCAAAGTTTTCCTCTCTCTCCATCTGAACCTATGAGAGAAGAGATCCCAACTGAGAGGGACACAACAGAACAATCTGGTGCTGAAGACCAGTCCTCTCAGTTGAAAACTTCAAAGAGGAGGAAAAGGATGGCCAGAAAAAGTGTTTTAAAGAAGAAGAAAACCAAGGCATCCACCTCCACACCTTAGGATGAGTCAGAGCATCCGGAGGAAGTGCATGAAGAGGCTGCTCAACCAACTCCTATTCAAGTAGAGCCTCTTGCCATTGGAAGACCCATCTTGTCTTGGAGTTTTGCTACCAATCCGGACAGATGGTATGTCATCAGAGATCAAGGAGGTCAAGATGTCTACTTCTGGCAAGACATGCTTGATCTTCCTCTACATGATCTCTATGACATGAGAAGATACTATAAAAGTCTGAAGGATCCTGACTAGATGGTGAAGAGAGGCTTTGTCTTGATTCTAATGATGACTATCAACATCTGAAGTACTTCTCTATTTTGCTAGCATCAGCCTAGGGGGAGTTTGTAAGGTAATATCAGAAGATTATAAGGCTGATGCAACCAAAGAAGCCAAAACAACCAAAGGTCCTCCTGCATGCATGCATTGGACGTACAAAGGTAGAAGTGCTTCGGAAGTTTTACACACTACATCAGAAAATACTCTAAGTGTAAAGTCTTCCGAAGCCAAAGTCCAAATCTTCCAAAGCCAAAGATGAAGTCTTCAAAGCTTTAGAGACAAAGTCTTCCGAAGCCATTTTGCTGTGAAGACTGATTTCTTCCGAAGACAGAGAAAGACATGCTTTCTCTGATCTACTTTACATAAAGCTGACACACTTTCCGTTGCAACTCTGAAGACTCACCAACTTGTATGAGTTGGTGAAAAGTCCATGCTTTTGTAAACTGTAGATTAAGGTCTTTGTCTGTAACTTCCTACTTTTGTACCTATAAACCTTTTTGTAATAGAAAAGAATGTGAGCTATGGCATGTCATAGTCACTAGTCAAAAGACAATCTGACTTTTGACTTTAGATTGATCTAGTTGTCTAGATTAGTCAATTCCAGCTGTCCTTTTAAGTATTGACGGTTGTAGGATGTAGTATAAAGAGTCTCAGGTTCTTGTAATTTAGATATGCTTTATAACACTTGTAATAGAACTTGAGAGCAATATACAACACTCCTTAAAAACCATATTTCTGTGTTATTGTTGCTTGTTATGTCTCATTACTTACTTGTGTTTATAGTATCCTCATAATCAAACCCGGTTCCCTATTTGAACTGTAAGTGTTTCAAGTCTCTCCTCATTGTGAAACTGATTGTGTTAGGCACCCTTATCCGGTCCTGCAAGAAATTCACTGTCAAACAACAAATGGGAACAGTAAACATTGTTTAGCAGGATGAATATCGAGTAGTACCTACAGTATTGAAGGATACTATCATGGTTCAGTACGCGGACATTTAGAATTGAACTAAGAATCAAGCCATCTTTTAAGTTAGTGTTTTGTTTAGATGGTTTCAATCATTAGTTCTCGTTGAAACATTTAGTTGCAAACTTAGATAAGTTCATGATATTTGAGACTTAGTAGACCATTGGTGACTTGGGTGAGATACGTGATGTATGTGTTGTAAAACTATAAGTTAATGTTTCTTTTTTATAGTTAAACATATCGTTAAGTGCGTATCGGGTTTTGTTGCGTATTGGAATACGTTTAAGTGGTAACCGTAGTATTTGTTTGTATATAATTTTATTTTAGTATATCATGGTTCTCTAAGTTAACACGAATAGTTCTTTAGTCTTATTATTGTAAAATAGATGATTTCATAACTTGTTTAAATGTTATGTTATAAAAATGATAAAACCGGGTTCTTGTTGGGCCGAGGTTCCGGTCGATATTAATTAGGCTGAGAATCTGAGATATTTTAATAATGCATTTCAAGTTATGGTTTCAAAGTATACAATGATAAAAGTAACGTAACATTTGAATTAATCAAAAAATTACTTAGAGTTAACTATCTAGTAAATGGGCCGGGGTTTGTTAACGAGTGGGCCCTTATTGAGTCGTAATGAGGCTCCCATTGGGCCTATGTTTAGGTTTTAGAAAGTGGGTTTTTGTTTTATAAAATCACTTGTTAATTTTACAAAAAAAAATTTTATTAGTGAGATAATGTTTAAATGGTTCAATATATGATTTTTAGTCGTTAGGTTGAGTCTTACCTTGTCAGTTCGAACAACCCTCTTTGGATCTGTTTCTTGCATCAAAAATTTATCATTCTTGTATTTAAATTGTGTGTGTGAATGCCAAAATCTCGTTAAAACATAGTGCCTTGAACGCGGCTTGCACATTTGTAACTTTGTTATACTTGGTTCATTTTTAGAAAGGTTTGTGTTCGTTGGTTGTGATTACCAACTTGTGGACTTAGCAAACTTAGTTTAATGGTAAATAAATGAAAAACAAGAGTGACTAAAAGTTGTTACCTGTGAAAATGAGAAACGAATGTGTTACATGTGAGACTCAAACCTAGGCTTGACATGTATCTTCTCCTTTCTTCCTTATGCTTGGCCGAGAATCAGATCAAAGAGGGGGGGGGGGGGGGGGGGGGGGTTCGATTTTGAGTGCCATATTCAAGGGTTATGTGTGGCTTTTTATAGTTGGTCAATCTAATTTTACTTTTTATTTTATTAACTTTAAAGAAAATTATATAAATGGTCCCTTGAGGTTTATCACATTGCAAGTTTAGTCCCTCATTCATTAACAACTAGCAAACATCAATGGTGGGGACTAAACTTGCAACCGTCTCACAAATATTGAGCCTAAGTTCGTAATTTAAAGATCTAAGAATCAAACTTGGAATATAATCAAACCACATGGACAATTTATGTAATTTTCTCTTTAAGTAAAACGATTTCAAAAACTTACAAATTCCAACTTTTTTTACGTCTAATCTTATTTAACCGGTTCTATTACAGTCATGTATAACCCAAATTTTCTTTTCTATAAAATAAATAGAAACTATAATATAAAATAACTAAAAAAATAACATGTTATATCTTTTATTATCTATGAGAATCTATATCTATAAAAATTGTCTACTAGTTCACAAATGTCAGGATGGCCGAGTGGTCTAAGGCGCCAGACTCAAGTTCTGGTCTTCGTAAGAGGGCGTGGGTTCAAATCCCACTTCTGACATTATTTTTTTACTTCAATATTACTCATATTTTAAGTTATCCCCTTCTACTCTGTTAAATTCCACTTGGGCCCCTCATATTACAGCAACTAGTGCTAGAAACGTAAGAAAGGACGATTCATATATATTATTATAATAACATCAAATGAAAACTTTTTTCCCCTAATTTTATGTTATTTCATGAGTCGTGATATATCCTTTTTTGTTCATATAGTTTTGAATGAGTTTGAGTATGTCATGTTTGTCATGGTTTGTTATATAAATTCAAACCCTAACAAAAGAAATATATCAACTTTAATTTAAGGTTGTCACCATGAAATTTAGTATTTTATTATGAAAGTGATCATATATTTTAAAAGTGTTACGATGAATTTTCATCCAGATTTTTAGGTGTTTACTAAGTTACCGACGTATCGACTACACGTCCATATTATCATCTTACCACTACTATAATCAAATTACCGCAAGTCAGAACTATCTTGAAATCAAGCTTCTTTGAGTGCATCATACCGTTATGCATGATCAAGCTACCTTCAATAGTAATTACATGTAAGAGATCATAACAAAAAGTACACAAACCTAAATTAATAACCACCATATCATATAGGACATGAACAACATCCGCAGGTCAAGGGTCATTTAGTGTGTCCAACTACCTCTTGATGCACCACTATAAATACAAACATTTAATCCCAAGTTACATGTTAAGTTGCATTTACTACTAAAACATACTCAAACAATTTGATGCTTAATTTTACGCCAGGGCTTGATCGTGGGTTATCATCCTTACGACGAGGTTAACAGTTTGTTACTTCTACAGGTTTTTATATAAAAACTTTTTAGAAGAAACCTTAAAAAGAACTCACACGTCAAGCTTTATGAGTTTCTTGTTTAAGGTGTTGATGATCATTACATACTTTAAGCATAAATCTTTGGTCAAAAATTGCCAAAAGATAAAAAAAAAATAGATAAAAACCAGAAAATCACCTTAAAACACCTATGAAAATAAAAACAATGCTGTAAATCAAGTCTACACCAAAAAAGATGTTTGTTTTTACGGTATTGTTTTTAAGAACAAACTTAATTGTAACTAACCCCATAATTGTCTATATAATTATATTTGCCTATACGATAATAACTTTAGTGTACATATAAGCTTTTGTGCGATACATTTTCCAACAAAAACAAGCATACATCAAACATTAAAATTTTCATGTTTTGAGTTTTCAATGTATTAGTTTTGATCTAGTTTAACGTTTAGAGTCAAAGTCGTAATGCAAAAACTAGATAAATACCTTAAAAACCAGTTTTAATTAATAAACATATAATGTTTGTTGTATAGTGAAATTTTTAAAAAAGAGACGAAAGGTCCATGTGCTAAGGTATGTTTTCACTTTCGGTTCACAGGTTTGAAAAATTACAAGTTCGATCCAAATGTTTAAAAAAACGTAACAAAAAAGGTCACTGACATGGATGGAGAGCTAACTTTTCCGTTAACTACGTGTAAAATGACCAAATTACCCCTAAGTATTAAAATAATTGAGTTATTAAAATTTAAAAACAATATAAATAAATATATAATAAGAGTGAGACCCACCTATCATCTTCTTATCCTCTCTTCTTTTCTAACCCACAAGCATTGCACCATTAAACACCACCACCACCACCGAGCACCACCAATCCACAACCACCACAGGCAACCCACCACTGCAGTTCACCACCTCCGCTCACCGCATGTCATCGCAGTCCGCTCACCACCACTTAATCTTTTTCTTTTACCTATTGCCATCATAGAATCTACCTCCCACCAACACCACCTGTCTCCCACCACCGCCTACCACCTCCCTCATACTATAGAAGCTCAAACCCAATTTAGCCCTGGTTCCTAAGACGGATTCCCCTGGCAAAGTGATTGATTTGATTGAGAATGAGGCGATGGTGAGATGACGCATTAGAGATGACGCATGGTGGTGGTAGTTGTGGAGTTGGAGGCGTCAAGTGGCGGTGGTGGATGTGGTGTTGGAGGCGTCAAGTGGTGGTGGGGGATGCGGTGTTGGAGGCGACGAGTGGGGTGGTGGGTTGGGGTGTTGGAGGAGACGAGTGATGTGCTATGGTTGCGGTGTTGGAAGAGATGAGTGGCAGGCTGGGTTGCGATGCTGGAAGAAACGAATGGCGTTGTGGTGAACGGTGGTCCTGGTGTGGTGGACTGGTGGTCGAAGATGGGTGAAGAAGAGGGGCGATTGCTCACTGGTGTGGTGGACTGGTGGTGGTTATGCAAATGGAGGTTGTGGTGAGGGGGAGGGAGAGAAGAGATGAAGCAGAGGGGGAGGCTGTGGTGTTTTGTGACAGTGAAGGGCGATGGTGGGCGGTGGTGATGACTTGAAATGTAGTTACGTTTAAGGGGGAGATGGGGTGGGGGTTGGGGCCACTCTTTTAATATATTATATATTTAGGGGCCAGTTATTATACAAAGTGTAATTTTCGTGCGAAGCGTACGAAGTCACCAGAGCGTGACACGTGTGTTTTGGCGGAGAGGTAGTTTCGTCCGCGCTACAACTACGCATAAAAGGTATATAATTACGCAAGTTATATCTATTATATACGCAAAAAAAAAAAAATTACTCACGTTATAAAAAATAATCACGCAAGTTATATTTATAATTACGCAAGTATATAATATAATTACGCAAGAGATATGATAATTACGCAAGTTATGTTCATAATTACGCAGTTAATAATCATGTAAGTTATACCATAACAATAGACGTTTTAAAAAAACAATATGATTATTTTTAAAAAAAAGTATAGCAATATTACACTCATATTAAAGAGAAATAAAATGCTTAATTTTATGGTGTATTTTAAAAAAATGTCATATTAAAAAGTTATATATGTTTAAAAAACGGAAAGAATTTGAAAAAAGTCCACAATTGTATGTTATTTTCAAATATACCCTTCCAATCACATTCTTTGCGTGATTATTTAATCTTAAATCTGAATATCCATCTCTTAGATCAATTGTTGTTATCACTTCGTACACTTTGCACGAATTAATCACTTTGTACCGTAAACTTTTTCCTATTAATTTAGATAAATACATTATTTTATTTTTCTTTACAATATTTTATGGGTATAATAGTCATTATAAAAAAGTTAACGGAAAAAGTTAATCCCCATCCATGTCAGGGACCTTTTTTGTTACGTTTTTTTTAAA